>JAUESF010000006.1:7880855-7895472 GCA_032274765.1 Malacoctenus tetranemus
CGCCCCCCCCCCCCCCCCCCCCCCCCCTGGCTGGATGACTCCACCTACGTAGGGCTGGTGAACATTTGGAGTGGCAAACAACCATAATCGAGTGGCAGAGGTCATAAGTGCTCAAACTGTTTAATGGAGGTGTTTTCCTCACATACTGTGACGTTCCTACAGGAGAGCTGGTTCCATAGGCTTCAGCAACAGGTGAGAGTTCCAGTATTTGTTGACCTCCAAACAAACAGTTGGCCTTTCTAGCTGTTTAAACCCACTGTGTTCCCATCAACAGCGGAGGTTTATTTACTGCACATTAGGACTGAAATGGTGTGACTCGGTTTGAAATGCATGTTCCTCACTCGCCTGCAGTGCGGCTTCGCCCCTGGACCACCTCCTTGTGTCTGTGCGAGCGCATTGTTCCAAATGGAGGCCACGTGTGAACCTTTTCAGGTGCCAAACAAAGAGCCGTCAATGTCACCTCTTTTGTTTGGGCTTTGCTTTGGTTCTGAAACAGAGTGATACGGAACAAACCACTGCAGGCACACAAAGTTTAGGAGGGATGGGATGACAATTCAATCCTCTTCTCCACTCTCCGTCACCACCGCACTAAAAAGTGCTGTCAGTGATTTTTGTTTTTTTTTTTACCCGACAACAAGCCGAGCCATAGCTAAACAAATTACACTGGCAGCTGCGCTCTCCTGTTGAAAAGACGCACAAAAGACGACTTGTAAATAGACGGAAGTAGCAGCTGCTCTGACATTTCATATTGCAGCAGATATACTTCCCTCCCCCTTTGCCAGTGTCAAGAAACATGGATTTACAATTATGAACCAAACACGCTAAGTAGGCGCCTCGCAGCCGAAGCTGTGACAGCAGCGTCGAGCGATTCCACGTGCGTTTTTTGGGTCTGCGTCACTGGGATCAAAGTCTGTGCAACAAGAGCCCAACGTGCATTTTGGGAAAAAACAAGACGAAATAATGTAGAAAACATCCAAAGAAGGGACGCCAACTTGCTCATGTGATATAAAAACAAATACCAAAACAAAAACGCGAGTGACACATATTTAAACCACACGAACAAATTATCCAGTTTGTTCAAAGACAAGGCAGCGGTTTCACTACCTGATCATATCTGTGAACGGGAAAAAAACAACACATCAGTTGGCAGTTTATTTCTCCCATTTCCTGATTATTTCATTAAGCTTTTCTCTGAACGGACGCGTCGAGTGATGTTCGAAATAGCTGCCTGCTAACCTGTTGCACGACAAGGTAATCACAGTGATGATTCATTTGCACCCGCTCTCAAACAAATGCCTCCGAGCCCGGCGCGAATCAGACGGATCGCTTCTGACAACAGCGCAGGTACCGTTGAAACTCCGGCCCCTCGAAGGCTGCAAAAAGACTGCAGTGGTGGTGCTACGGGCTGCGTCTTGCCAGTAGGAAGCAGAGAGAGAGAGAGAAACTGTATGTGAGAGGAATAAAGAGGGGCCGGGAGAGACACAAAAAGGGCACTTTACACAGGTTGGGCTTGTGTGTGGGATAAGGAAGCATTACATTTATGAAGTCAAATATGCTTTAAAGTGGTGGTGGGTCGACATTAGAAGGAATAATTAATATTGGCTAAAAAGCGTTGGCCTTTTCAGTTGGAGGCCTCACTTATACTTTTCTGTACATGCATTTTTTATAGGCAGGGCGAGGCAGTGAAAGACTGTTTGTTTTCCTGTGTGCCATTGTGTGTGTGTGTGTGTGCGCATGTGCACGCGTGTGCGTCCTCATTACAAATTTCCACCCAAAGCGTGTAATTAATTTCCAGCCAAAGCAATTATCTGATCAAGAGGTGTGTGTTTTAATCTTCACGCAGGCCGAATGATGAGAGATTCATGCTCCGAAAACAAGCAAGTGGCGTGTGTAAGTGAGTCATTTATACTTTAGTTGGGAGAGGAGGAGAGATTTGGCAGCTGCGAGCCTCATCTGCCCTCCCATCGGTTCATTACAGAATTCCCTACGAGGTGGGAGAACGAGGCGGGGGTGGTGGGGGTGGGGGTGATCCAGAGAGTGCTGGCAGGAGAGTGGGCCATTACCCAAGACGCGAGAACCAGACATCTTGTTCACATTTGGCAAGTAACAGATCTTCTGGAGTCGGTCGACAATGCTGATATGACCACCCCTCCTGCTTCCGTAGACATGCCCGTTTTGCCCACCATGCTGGCGACGCACCTGTTTGAAGCTGGCACCTCAAAAAAAACCACCAGCCAGGGGCTGAATGTGAGTTTTCTTGGAGGTGCTTTTCCACCAATCGGCCACCAACAAAAACCTCTGAGGCAATCTCCTCCCACACACACAGATCTGAGGTTAAAGGCATTCTTCCTGATCTTGCACAGCGCACCTCAACCCAACGTTCCTGCTCCCTCCCTCCAAAGTCCCGCCTCCCTTCTAAGTTCGACACACACACTTACACCAGACCCCTTTTGTTTTCAGATACAAACTAACTTTCCACATACATAATGCTGGGGCGCAATGTGTGGATGTATTCAACCACGGTGACGGCCAACAGCAGCAGAGCACCGAGGCTTTGTGGTGCTGTAGCGGCTCTATTCAGGCCGTCACAGATCCCATCCATGAACTGTTTAGATGGGAGTGACAACGAGACAGGAGACCCACATGTGTGGTCTTTATGGAGGCTTCAAATGAGTAAACGAGGCGCGTCATGTAAACTTCAGATTGTTTACTCTGAACTCGCAGCACACACAGACAGTACAGCGTTACCCCATAGCTACACTACGCACACCGTCCCGGCCTCCGCCTACTGCTTCCAATTACTGTTGCATGCTGGGTATTGTACTCATCTTGTGACACACATAACACCACACCAGATATTTCTTTCTACAGATTTGCAAAGAAAATTGTCAGAGGTGCTTTTAGTGATCAGGAGAGTGTGAATGCAACCAGACATTATAACAGATGCATGTGCTTAGCAGAAGATGCAGCTGCTCATGTTAGCCGCTCTGTTAGCTGCTCTGTTAGCTGCTCTTTACATAAAATTGAACACGACCTACTTCTCTCAGCTAAGACATTTCCATGAGATGCCGTATTTTCGGTTCAGCCCAGCCAGCTGTGAAACATCGATAATCATCCCTGCTTATGAAAGCTTTCTTTCTCCTGTGTATGAAGACGTGTTCTTGTACATCTGATAGATGTAGCCGATGTCAGCTGTGTGAAAACTCCGTTCAGAACACACACAATAAGAGATTTTTTCCATTGAATCATTTCAGTTCTCAGGGATTAAAATTATAAATATAAAGACTTTGTCTCCTCCATCATTTCATCTCTTTTCAGGTCAGGATGAAGCTGCATCATTCTCCACCATCGCTCGAAAGCAGAGCCAACATCAACGCGAGTTTTGCTCCTTGTCGCATCAAGTTGTCTCTTTACTGTAGCTTTGTGTTCACTCGTCCTCTTTGGGCCCAGCAGCTGGCCTTGGTCACTCATTTTAGCTTGTTTTGTTTGTTGTTTTCCTCAAACCTATGAAAGCTGCTTCTACCGCTCTGAGGCGGGAGCGGAGACAGGGCTCGGTGACTGGGGGGTGGCGGATGATCTCGAACAATCATTCGATTCGGGCTGAATCGTGTGATTGGTCAGATTTTTCACAGAAAAACAAAAATATAAAATAAAGGGTACATGTATGTGTTCCAGCACATGTATGTGTTCCAGTACATGTATGTGTTCCAGCACATGTATGTGTTCCAGCACTTGGTGCATTCCTTTTAGATTTTATTCCCACACGTCTGTTCGGAAAATTTTGAAATAACATTAAAAAAAATTTAAAATTGCAACAAAGGTAAGTACACCTTTAAATGTCTGGTGAATCCCAGAGGGAAAAAACCAAACCAAACCGAGTCAGAGGTCAAATCTTCGATGCATTCCCAGCTCCTTTAATGGGCTGATCCCAGTAAACTGACCAACATGAAGTGTCTGGGAAAGTCCCGAACCCCTCGCTTTATTTTCTCTCTCTCTCTCACTCAAAATAAAAAGTCAACACAGTCTTCCCCGCAAGAATTCAGCCTGTTGGTGGAAGCGTCCGTTTAAACATCCCTCTGCGATAGCCGTGTGCACTCGAGCAGCAGGCCGATCTTCAGCTGAAACGCCCTCGATAAAAAGCACGTGTGAACTTCCATAAGCTACATCTGTGCGTTTGTGTGGAGCGTCGCAGCAGCCGTGCAGCCAGTCTGTGGGAGAAGAAAAGGTCTGAGGGCTCCAACCAGACGCAGCTGACAGATTTGTGTTCCTGCCACAGAATATGTGAAGCCAAGCATGTTCGGGGTGTTCCTGTTTACAGCCACTGGTGATTGGAACAAGCACACATGGGGAAACTTGCATTGTTTCACTGCACATTGTTTTGTTTTTTTCTTCTTTTGGGAGGTGCAAAAAAAAAGCCCCACTCACATCCTTACGCAGTCCTCACCGGAAAACCTGCCTATTTATTTTTATCAGCGTCTTGTTTAATGCAATGATAACTGGAGTTTCTGTTGACATTTAAAAGGCATCTGAAACCATGTCCCCACAACAGCACATACGGAGCTGCAAATAGCACAGTTCGGGGGGAAAAAAAGGCGCAAAGGAGTAAAACCTTCGCAGGTGAACAAGCAGCGTGCAGCCGACATAGAGGTGAGGCGCTTTTTAAAGACCCTGCAGTTCAACAGCTCTTCAAGGAACCCAGGAGTGATGCTTTGATCCTCAGTAAACACAAGCCCATTATTTTCAAAGACCGTCTTCTCTCAAACGTTGTGCACACTGATGTTTTCTCTCTGCTTTTTTTCAGGAGAAACTCTCATTGCAAACTGATTTCCAGCTCATTCTGCAGCTCTGAGGCTTCCCTATCAATGTCACAGAATGACAGAGATGTGTCAGGAAAATTAGAAAGAAACACACACACACGCGCGCGCGCCTTGTGGTTTTCTCAGTCGCGCAGCTCGCTGAGAGTCAATCTTCCACCCCGGCATTACAGCAAATTATCCAGACACTGCCCCCGTTGTTATGCTGATGATGCTGCGCTGTACTCGCTTGTAAAGCCGGACTGTTTGAAACCATAATTTTCTTTAACATTATGACAGATAATGTGACACAGCCTTGTTCCTCCCTCCGGGGTTCACAGAGTGGATCCAGGGACAATTTGCCTGTTAATGTCAAGACTGCTGCCAGAGATGAAGATGAATCATCAACCATTAGACACAGTTTTTGACAAGAGATGTTTTGATGATAATAAAGAAAATAAAGAAGCTTCCTCCAGCTCCGATCCAAACCCACAAGGCCTGCATTAGCCTGTGCACACTCAATGTTGTCAGTATTGATTTTAGGGTTTGGATGGTTAATGGTCCACCAGGAAGCAGAATGGGACTCTTGTGACGACTGGAAAGTAGGAAAGCAAGAGAGTGGAATGGTTTTCAGACACACCAACAGACCTCATATCATCTGTGGAGGTGAAGCAGCATCCTACTGCAAGACGGGCTGAAACAGGAGGAACAGCTGGGCTTTCTTTGAGTGTTTCCAAGGTTGTTGGATTCCCTGCAGCACCCATATAAGTGGTTCATCCATATTTGTGAGATTTGGGCGAATGCCTTCTGTGGTGTTTGCATTGGAAGCTTTCAGAAGCACCTTGTGGTTTGCTCTGTGCTTCCCCTGGCTTAGAGACCAGGATGTGAGACCAATTGGACATAGCGCTCAGCCACGTAACCTCAGGGAGGGGAAGGTCTTGGAATGAGAAGGAATCAAAACAGAAATAGTCAAAACAAACAAACTCACCTTCCTCCGCAGTTGCCAGAAGAGTCAAACTCACGAAGACGCACCCCAGCAGGACAACCCCGCCGTGCATCAGCTCCATGGTGTCGGTACGACGGGGGGACGAACGCGTGGACCTGGACAGGAGACGAGGTGGCACCGGCGGGTCGGCTGTGCACTCTCTGACCGCAAACCAGTCCGCATTTAGAGTGGACTTCAACTCAGAAAGGAAAAAAGACTCTGATTCTCACACTGGGATCAAAAACACTGCGGCGGGCGGTGGGAAAAGACGCGTCGGCCCCAAAATGCGGCTGCGAACAGGGAGCGCGTCTCACGGTGCGTTTGCGCCTCCGTTCACGACACAGCTGGAAAACTTGGCCAACTTTGTGTTGTGGTGAACGTCGGGGCAGGAAAAAAGCACACACACACACAAACAAGCCACAGGGATTGCACGCTCCTCTGCAAGACCCGTCCTCAGTCAGCACGCAGGCTGCACGCGTCAAACTTGTGCGCTCGTCTTTGAATCAACTCTTGATGCTCCTCACGATTTATCTCCCAAACAATCTGGCCCCCTTCTTCTCGATGACCGAGCAGGCTGGATCCGCAACCAGGGCACTTCACTGCATATCTGCCTGAGACACAGATGATCCTCATTATCGAGGCTCCTCATACCTTCTCCTTCCTCCGCATCTCATCGTTCGCCAAAATAATCCAGGGGAGAAAAGTGTCCTGTGTCTCCCCCGTCCTCGTTCTTTTAAATCCTCCCAGCAGCACCACTGTTTGGCTGCGGGTAAAAAAAATCCACGAAAGGCAGCGGAGGATTCAGCGCGACAGGTCGAGCCTGGCCTGGCGTCAGAGGCGAAGGCAGCGTGAGGACAGGCTGAGGAGGGACGGACGTCCGCTCGGTCCCCGGCGGAGCGGACGCGCGGTAAATATTAAAAGTTGTGCGGTAAAGCGGCGCTCAGGAGCGACCAAGGCGCACTGGTCACAGAGGACTTCATCACCGCATCACACCGAGAGTCGACTGGCACCACGAAGCTCCGCCCACCCACCCCTAGTTTCCATAACAGCAGCATCAAGAGCGCGTGGTGGGATGAGGAGGATCTGGCGAGTGCCTTCAAAATAAAAGCCGCATGTTGAAGTTGAACACGGAAACTCGAGATTTGATCGGATCACTGAAGAGAAGACAGGAGACACTCATAAAGACAGGAGTCAGTTCTGATTCCGCCATTTAGCCTTGTCCTTTCAGCTCTCACATGGTGACCGACAGGGCTGGCAAAAAGGCATTAAGGTATTTTCTGCTTTACATTTTGTTTATTGTTATAATATTTAAAGGAACAGTCCACCCAAATAATGATGTGCCTTCATGTTCTACTCACCTCCATGCTTTTTCACCTGTTTCACCTCCATGTCGTGAACTCGCAGGCTCGCCGTTATTCACTACTGTTTAGGCTCTAAAAACATTCTAAATGATTTCAGTGTGAGTCAGTTATGGACGGCACCCACTCAGGACACTTGGATTACATTGGACGAGCAGTATGGAGGAATATTGACACGTTTTTGTGGACTTTTATTGGACCTCATATCTTTGTGTACCACTTCAGTGCACTAATTGGTCATCTATTATTAGTTTATGAATTGGAATAATTGTGTTAACTTTCCCCACTGCATGTGTAAATATGTGAGCAAATTGCTAATATTCACTATTAATGACAATTTGCTCAGTCTAATTATTTTATTTTGTTTAAAAATCCTTTTGATTTATAAGCAACAGAGAGGATTATTGCACAGTCATGTCTTGTCACTGAAAAGCTGTCACAGTTGTCAAAGTTGCAGGACATCTAATATATACAAGAGCCCTCACCCCCCCCCCCACCCCCCACCCCCCACCCCACAACAACCTGACACACACAAACAATTCCCAGATGAGTTACAGGGGACCGAAGGGGAAGGAAAAGTCTTTTAACAGGGAGAAACCTCCAGCAGACTCAGCAGGGGGCTGCCATGTGCCTCAGTTAGAGGAAAAGTTGAGAGGGAAAGGAGCAACAGTGGAAACAGCAGTCAACAATCCACACGGTGCTGATGGGCTCAGGAACCTAGGATGATGATCAAAGGGAGAGATGAAGGCAGGAAGGTGCAGAGAGGGACTAAAGAGGACACACATAGCAAGAAAGAAACAGTCAGACAGAGAGAAACGTTTATATTGGCAGTGAGTCAAGGATGAACACATCATGTGTGTTGAGTAAGTCTGGAAATACCAGCTTGAAAATGTCCCACCTTTCTTGGTTGTGTTTATACAGAAAAAAGAAAATAGAGCTGAATGACGAGTGAGGAAAAGGAGGATTTTCTCAGTTCTGTCAGTGTGAATTGAACGGTTGCTTCATGCTTTTATTTTGGCAACAGAATTTTCGATATCCGGTGATATTCAGACGAATTCGTAGACAATTGACTGTGAAACTACAATTAGATCCATCCCTTTGCGATTGCTGGCATGCTGCTCCAGTCAAGGGTCTCCTGGAGGAAAGCTGCAGGTAGATTTGAGCTCAGCTCATCACAGTTTGGTTTTGTGCTGTTTATACTCGGGACCACTCAGTGGTAAACCTGCTCCTAATGCTGACCAATCATGGATTTCCTTTGTTGCATATGAATAGAAGCGAGTGTCCTCGGTGTCTGATGATGCGCTCCACTGGGAGCTAGAGTGAGGGTCTCAGATCAGCCCCATACGCGGCCCACGAGGTCAAAGAGACGTGAACACGGACGACGTCTGGTTTAGAGGAAAGAGGTACACAACCTGCTGATGGGCCAGCTTTGTGCTTCACCTGTTTCATGATGCAACCTGTGTGCAAGCCAGCCGCTGGCACTTAAAAGCCTTCTTGCTTGCATTAGAACGTGTTAATCACACATTTGGCTCTTTGGACGCTTGGATGTTTCGTGACATCTCACTCCCAACTGTCCATATTTTCCTCTCGACGAGTCATTTTCAACACTGCACACTTTAATGAGGGCCACAGCATTAGCAATTCATTACATCAGTGTTGCAGGACTGCCTATTTTCCTTTTTAATTAACGGTTGTTTTTCCTCAAGGGGAACTGAGTGGAATCACTTTTTGAAGAAAATCTGGGGGAAGACAGCAGCACAAATGAGAGGAGATGCAAATTTTAGGTCTAAATGACAAAATGTAAATAAGACATTTGCAATTCATGCTCGCTAACAAGGCCACGGCCATGTTTAGTTTGAGAGAGGAAAGACCAGTGCTACTTGCTCCTCCCAGGGTCAAACTGTGTTGTTGTGGGGTTGACATTTCTGTAGCGCAGACTCGGGTGAGACTCCCATCCAGATCATTACAAACCCTGCTGACCGCCCGTGCTCGTTGTTTCATCTCCCAACATCTGACACATCCTGCTATTAAAGCTCAAAAGACTGGATGCGATGCACAGACACGGTCTGTCGTTAGTCCTGTGTAATACTGGCTGCTGCTGTTTATTTCAGTCCTGATTCTCCACTGTGAAAGTGGTTTTTTCTTGAGGAGATGAGGATCAAATAGCATCACACACAGTCAGACTTGGTGTGTTTATTCTTGTTGATATGAAAGGCTCTTCCACTGCTTTGGTACGCATTGCTCGGTTGTGCTGCAAGCAAAGTACGGTGTCTAATTATGATGACTTTAGTCAACAGGAAAATCTCGAGCTTAGTCTCACGCTGCAGCACAGCCTGTTGCATTGTTCTTCACCTACTGTTTTTTTATTTCCCTCCCTTTGCCTTTGTTCCTATGTCAGCATGTTATATAACTGGATCCAAAGTTGAAATAGCACGCATAAAGATGACGCTTAGGGGTATTCTGCTCACCAAAGCTGTCACTTGCTCTATGCAGTGCATAAAATTCTCCTTTACAAGCTTTAATCAGGCTCTCACTTCCAGTGCTGGGAAGCTGCAGGGGGAGCTTCAGCGGGAAATAATTGTGAAACAAACAAGACTGAGAAATGTCCTTGGGAGGGTCTATTTTTCTTCTTCGCACTCAGTCGAAGATTTGTGGAGCCTCCTGAGTGGGAGACAGAGGAGCTTAGGGATCAGCGTGACCGACCAATGAGTGAAAGCGAGGCTATTCATCAGTCCTTTGTGCAGTTTGTTTTGGCTTCTGCTTTATCAGACAGCAAAGTGCTACCCCCCGTTCTACTGATCATCAAAGACAGCTGAACGCCTGTTTTGGATGTGGAGCTGGGTGAAGATGCTGGTTCTCACAAAGCTGTCAACTCAAGAGGAGTCGAAGTAAACGAGCAAACTTGTGCTGCGGAACATTTTGGACAAACTTTACGAGACCATAACAAACTTTCGTGACCGCAGCAGGAGTTTGGAGGTCGTGAAGGTCGTCCATCCGTCCAGCTTTCTATGTCACCCACATCATGTGTGACTACACCTGACCTATCCGACACTGTGGAGATGCAGGGTACAACATAGTCAGCGTGCCAGTCCATCACTGCTCTTCCATCAAGTCAAGAATCACGAACTGACTCAAAACAGTGTCTTCAGACAGTTAAAGAGCATCAGCAAGTCAGTTGAAGCCTGCTGTTTCACCTGAAACACCAACACCACCGTGGCGTGTCCCTGATCATTGATCCATGTGAACAGCACACATGTTACTCCACCATCCATTGTTCATGCAAACAAGACAATCTGATTCCTCAGGTGAATGAATTCAGTCAGACTGATGAAAAGATGCCTGTGTTAGTGCTGTTAGGGATCTGAGGTGAGATAGCGCCGGGCCTCTGTCAAATTTCCCACAACAGTCAACGCAACACGAGATTTAATTTGGCTTCTCTCATTGATGCGTCGTCCATTAGAAGTTTGGCATTCAGTGCTTTGCTTTAGGAAACTTTGGCCGCGGCTCATCATGAGCTGAGTCACAATTCAGTCGACGATCAATGGTCCATCAGCCTGCAGCTGAGCTGGAGCTGTCCCAGTCACGTTTTGTCCATGTTGCACACAAAAGGCTCCTGAGGTGTCGCAGCACAGCGAGGGAAACCAACATGGATCCTTAACAACCTTTATGTACTGTACTGTGGAGTCATAGTGTTATAATGGCACCAGGCATGTAATGAGCTCAAAAGGCAGCGTGTGCGTTTCGCGCCAGAAACAACTGGTAAAAATACACCTTTGCACTGCGCTCGCCAAGCTCCCCTGGCAGAGAGATGCAGGGGCTCCGATCTTTACTCATTACAGAATCACAAAACAGGCATTTCCTGGTCTGCCTCCATTCTGCTGATTTCACCCAGTGCCTGAACAGACGCTCCCTCCAGAGTCATCCATCGCCCGCGCAGCTTCCCTCCCCTCCTTTTTGTCCAAACGTAGATGTGGTGTGTTGTCTCTTGTTTCAGCCCACAGATGCATTCACCCCGAAAAAAGAACAATTCAAACGTGTGCATATTCACCATCATCTTAATCTGGCTTCATGCGTTGTCTCTGCTGAAGGAACGTGTGCAAATGATCCAGGTGACGTTTTAAGCTCTCCTGGGTAAAGCTCCGTTTCTGCAGATGTAGCTGTCGTGACACCAGAAGGGTTCTCTCCCTCTTTCTTTCTATTTTTAATATTATCACTCGTTCCTTACTGCGCAGAACCAAAATCGCTTTCATTTGCCTTTTTCATCCCCGTAATTTAAATAAATCCTTAAAATTCTGAGAAGGTTAAACTCCCGTTGAAGTGGAGCTCAGCGTTTTTCAGTCAGAGTTTGTTCCAGGTAGGAGGAAGCCGAGCCCACGTCACCGTCTTCTCAGGGACACTTCACGTGCAAATGTTGTGGTGGTTGTCTCGGCTGCCTGGCAGCGCATCCACGAGCCTCACAGAGACTGAGAGGAAACCAAGCGCTCCACCACAGGGCCAGCTTTTACATCTGTGAACATTAGGAGGCGACGGCTTACGCGAGCGTGTGAAGCAGCAGCCATGCTGCCAAACTCCAGTGCATCACCCTGCCGAACGCCGATCTGGGGGGTGAATAATCTGATCTGTGTCCAGCCGCCATGATTAATGGACAACGGGCTCCCAAGCAGCCAAAGTGACTTCACTCGGATTTACTGCCACAGACCAAGATGTGAACAGTATAGAGACCATCTGAGCAACATAAGTAAAGGTCGTCTGCATGTTCACACGAAAACCCAGGGAGACCTTGAAGTGGATAAATGGGACAATGACTCAGTGCAAACTCAGTGCAGACTCAGTGCTGATCGGAATAAAACAGATAAACCGGGAAAAGGACTTCGCACTGTTACTGCCAGGTTGTATCCACGGCAACGAACGATGACGACATGTTTCCCGTTTGTTTTTTGGCTGGCTTGCATGTCTGGCTGAAGCAAGCCTGTGACGAACGATCGCCTGTAAAGTTTCTGAAACTTCCCGACAGACATGTAGCTGCAACACAATCAGCCCAGGTGTGAGAGAATTAGCTCGTTACCAGAAATAAATCTGTGCTCAGGACAAAGGGTCAAGCCCATTTCACAGCTCCTCTACAGGACAGTCACAAAGAAAATATTGTGCTTTAAAATTGCAGGAACATTTTGTTTGAACAGTGTGTGGGCCTGTTTACGTCAAGTTTGGACATATTTTCAGAGGACCGCAGAGCTTTGAACACTGCAGTCGGCTCCAAAAGCGAAGCTTCAAGGAAGACCTCAGGTGCTGTGCTGATAACACTGGCTTTGAGTGGTGTGATTGCTTGTGTTGTAGCGAAACGCACTGTTGCCCCCCCCCGTACATTCGCCCTGAAAAGCCCACAAGTTTGTTGAGGTTGAGCTTTGAACACTTCAGAAATGATTCTCGCTCTCGGCTCCTCCCCGACGCTCACGCGCCACACATGTCGCCCGCTCTTTCATCCAAACGCAGCCCTGTCACTGCAGCTCTGGACCCCAGCAGCAGGCGAGAGCAGGCTTCCGCTCCAGCATCAGCCCCATTGTCAGACCGCCTGCAGATAACTGCTGGTGATGTGAGACCCGCTGCAATGAACGGTGGGTATCACTTTTGTCCTGTGACGAGTTCTAAGATCAAACTGTCTGGTGGTTCATTTCGCTCCCCGGCTTCCTTGTTTTCCATATTTGGTGACGACAGCTGAGGCAGATCACTGGCGTGATCTGAACGTTCCACTGGATGTCATTCACCTCGCACTGCTCCGTGCTCTTTAGTGACTGTCCTCCCTGGCAGTGGGACGCGCTGCTTGGACTGGAGCATTTGCACATGTGAAAAATGCCACGTTTCCACACATCAGTCATCCTCATGAAACAGGACAGGATGAATTAAAAGACTCCTTGTTTAGATCACATGAAAACTTTGAGTCCACATTTGGAGGAGGCCATATTACTGTGGCACATTTTTATTAATAAACATCTGTTGGACATCTGTCTTCCTCTTGGGTCCAACTGTGCATTCTGCCACCAGCTTGCATGCTCTGGTACACGGAGTCGACTGATGACTGATGGGGGATAAGAGGATGTGGAGCGGGAGGGCCCTCACGGCTGCGAGGCCTTACCAGTTTACAGGCTCAGATCCTGTTGATGGCCTTTGATGGATGTGCTCCTCCCTCCCCGGCAGATTCAGAGTGTCACTTTTAGCTGATGCAACACAGCGGGGATCAGGCGGCGGTCAGAGCCATGAAGGATGTTTGACGTTAGAGGTGAAATTCCACAGGGAGAAGGAAAGTTAACAAAGACAAACAGACGCAAATCAATGGTTCTTATCCAGTCACATCCTCTATTACCTTGGGCTGAGGAGGGTGTTTTCACCCCTGGTTGTTGGTTGGTGCTTGGTTGGTTTGTGTTTTAACAGAATGACTCTAAAGGTTCTGCACTGATTCTGATGAGATTGGTGTGATGTGTGAGGGGTGCTATGAGAAACAGGTTGTTCACATCTGATGATCCAGGAGTTAATCCCAAGTGTGCAGTCAGATTAAAGCTTGTTGCCATGTTCTGTTGGCGTTCTTCTGGACCCCAGCCAGCAATCGCTGGCTGCAACGCAACACAACATGGTGTCAGAAGTAAGTTGGACCGCACAACAAGAACGGCAGAAACACACAGTTACTCTCACTGTGTTTGTGTGAAGTCGGGGTGTTTAGGAGCCTTGCTCAAGAGTCCGCAGCGGCAACGACATAGGTAGTCAAGACAAGAGGTGGTGACACAGTTCCCAAACTCAGTCTGAAGACAAGAACCAACAACCCTTCAGTTCCAGTCACCACTTGGCTTCTCTCTCCTGTCAGCCACCAGTGGCCCCATGTCCGTCGGTTGGCTCTCCTTCCATTCTGACATCTTTCAAAAACGGGATTGTTACAAGTAGAGACGAACGAACCGTCAGCTGATTGTTCAGCAGCACAGCAGCAGCTCACAGCGGATGGCCCACTGGTGAGGCTTGGTGAGTTCACAGCCTGTTGGGTTTTTTTCTTTGACGCTTTTTAATGTGAGCTTCACATGATCAGGGAGCAATCTACAATTTACATGTGTGTAAAGAGGAGATACATTCAGAATCACAAGACCTCCTGTTGGAGATGAACTGTGGCATTTGGGCCTTTGTTAACTCGCAGACGCTTCGGTTCCCTGTGATGAGTCCAGAACCAACCTGTGTCTGGTCGTTGAGCTAAAGAGCCAAAGATGACGTCTTTGGTCCGCTGAACGACATGTGTTTATATTTCAGTGACACACTGTGCTTTAAAAAAACACTAAACATGCGTGCATGATACAAATACGCACAAAGCTATAAACAATGTCAGGGATTTGGGATCACAGTCACCTGTAAACACTCAGCGATAGCCTGCCATTCACACACACACACACACACACACACACACACACACACACACACACACACACACACACACACACACACACACA
>JAUESF010000006.1:7895572-7942655 GCA_032274765.1 Malacoctenus tetranemus
CACACACACACACACACACACACACACACACACACACACACACACACACACACACACACACACACACACACATTACAGCACAACATGTGATCAGGCGAAGGGACCCTCATGATTGTGAGCTTTTCCAAGGAGAAAATGGTTCCCCTGATGAGAGGTGGAGAGGGTGGGGGCGGGGAGGAAGGGGGGGGGGGACCGACCAGCAAAATATGAACCAGAGAAATTCTTTGCAAACTCATCTGAGGAGCTTGTATAAGCAGCTGCGAATGGGGAGCGAGTGCCCTCTTGTGGCCATTCTGCTGTCCTACTGCAGTCTTCACCTGAGGGCCTGTTAGAGATGAAATCAGTCACATCAGCGAACAAAGGCAAAAAAAAGGAGGCGGCTGAGTCCGTTTTTTCAGAAAGCATTTTTTAAATTGATTTTATTATTTTATAGCTAATTTACAACAAGCGCTTCACTGAACTGGAACATTTTATTTTGCTTGATATTGTCATTGTTAAATATATTTTTCTGCATCAGTTGTAACTCTGTATTCAGTCTTTTTCTGTAAAAATTCATATACTTTATAAGGAATATCACACTATGATACGGATGGCTGAGAGATATTAAGAAATACATAGAACCCTCAAATAAAGAACTTGAAAAAAAACATCTTCAATTCATGGACGTGTCTCTATGTGTCGTCATCTGTGATTCTCTCAATGTGTGAATGTAAATGCATGTGTTGGAACGTGCCAATATCTGGGAGTGTGTGTGTGTGTGTGTGTGTGTGTGTGTGTGTGTGTGTGTGTGTGTGTGTGTGTGTGTACGTGTGCATATGTGTGTGTTGGTGTGTGTGTTTTGTGTATGTGTTGCCCACCTGGAGTGTGCACATGTTGTTTCTGTGTTTGAGCAGTTACGCTGGGCTGTGACTCGGATGGATCCTGTACTTGCATCGATTCAGCAGCGTGAGCAGGCTAAATCTAAAGCCACGCGGCACTCCAACATCCCCCGGTACATATTTACATCATTTCAGGCCAAGACCCAAGAGCTCTCTCAATGTGTGTGTGTGTGGGGGGGCAAATAAAAAGAAACAGAAAAAAGAAAAGTACACAAATATACAGACTTGAGATGGAACCAGTGGCATTTTCTTCCTAAATAAATAACAAATCAACCAAAACTTGATACTTGTCATTCACGGGGTTCGGCTGTTCCACCTGGAGCCGAGAGGAAACACGTGAGAAAGAAAATGAACGATAGATATGAATGGTCACTTCCACCGATACTTCCACCTTTACTCTTATAATTCAGAACAAATCATAAGTAAATACAAACACATGCTCTTAAAACTGTGACTCGGAGTTGCTTTGCTTCACTGGCTCTCCCTGTCCTGCTTATACCTGTAGCATATAATGCCGTCAGTGCAAACGTTATAGATCCTGTTTTCATCTTGGACACATAAAACCATCTCCATTGCATAACATCATAGCAGTATTGCACTACATCTTTTCATGTGCGTGTCTCACTCGCTCACTCTGACACACACACACACACACACACACACACACACGCTCCATCCATCTATATATTATACATTATAACCACCAGTAGATGTTATAAAGGATAGATACTCTCAAATTGTTTCATTTAGATTTTACACGTGACACACACACACACACACACACACACACACACACACACACACACACACACACACACACACACTTTCTTGCCACTCGCACACTCACAAGCAGCGAACACACGCAGTCACACAGACACACACAGCTGCATTGTACATGTGTTTCAGTTAGTTTTCAAGGTGTGTAAGAACATAGAAGACAAGTCAGTCCAAAGCTCGTGTGTGAGGTCTGCTTTACATTGACTTCATCGCTTCACCTAATTCTGTTGAGCTGTCTGCTGCATTTTCTGTTTTTGTACAACCACACAATGGGAACGTGAGTAAATTCAACAACCAAAGTACAATATTACCCAAAGAAAATCAATGGAATATTGTTTGGAAATGTTGATTTGTTTTACAGACTTAGTCCCGTTAGAAATTGCTAAAAAATATATATATATATATGTGTGTGTGTGTGTGTGTGTGTGTGTGTGCATGTATGTGTGTGCGTGTTTGTATGTATGTATGCATGTATACACACACACACATACATATACATACATGTATATATTTGTATATATATATATATATATATATATATAGAGAGAGAGAGAGAGAGAGAGAGAGAGAGAGAGAGAGAGAGAGAGAGAGAGAGAGAGAGAGCATTTCTTTGTTAAACATGACTCAGCTTTCACTTGTGTGGACACAAGAGTCAGAAAGAAGCAGAGAAAAGTGGAAGAAAGAGAATAAAAGAAGACCTATTCCTCCCACACAGAGGAGCTTCCACACATGAAGGTGCACAGTGGTGCGCGCACACACACACACACACGCACGCACGCACACACACACACACACACACACACACACACACACACGCCATGGCTTTTTACTGCGGCCACAGGAAACAGTGTGTACGTCTGCAGCTGAGGGGATCTTTCGGAAGAGTGACTGGTGAGTTGGCGTTGGTGCGATGGAGCTGGGAGCTCTGCTGTTTGTGCCCAGAGAGATAACATTCATCCTGCTTTCTGACCTGCAGGTCAGAGCGGCCAGTCCCCCTCCCCCTGTCGAGGGGTGTGCTAGGCTACAGCTGAGGTTTTTGACTCTCCGTGTGTGTGTGAGACACTGGATGGAGTTGAGAGAGTATGTGTGTTTGTGTGTGTGTGTGTGTGTGTGTTGATGCATGAGTGTGTGTGTGCATAAGCGAGTTGAGGCTAAATTGTATGTCAGAGCTTTCAGTGCGCTCAGGACCGGCCTCTTGTGACCATAACACACGATCATGTCTCTCGCTCTCTTCTCGTTGTACTTCATGAGACATGCTATCAAGCTCCTCCACATCCTGGAGGTGGAGAAGGAGATCATACTTTACTCACTCACCTCTCTTTTTCTTCTTTTTTTCTTCTTTTTTTTGTCTGATTTTTCATTATTTTTGTCTCCGACTTCATTGTCTTTGAGGATGCATGCACAAATTTCAGCATATGAGTTTTTTTATTGTTATAATTACTTTAACTGCCTTTAAATAATGCCTCGCAGTATTCAACACGGGTGATCGAACAAACGTCAGTCTTGGTCACTGAGGACTTCGCACCCTGAACCGAGTGGAGCTTCACAAAAAAAAAGGTTGGGGGGGTTGAGGGGGGGAGGTGATTGCTGAAAAAAGGCTCCTGGTCAACTCAGCAGCATGTGTGCTCCCCTCCTTTTCTCAGTCCCCCCCCCTCCGCCCCCTCCAGTTCCCGTCCTCAAACAAGGCAGAGCTGACGGGGGGGGGTTACAGAAAGCCAGGATGTGATATAAAAAGAGGAGCCAGTGTCTTATTTAGGCACCTCCACCTCAGAAACTGGCATATGGAGGCGTTCAAGTGGGGTGCATGGGGGGTGGGGAGGGTGAGGGGGTCTGACTACCCTGCTGAGTCGCTCCTTGACTCTCTTCCAAGCCTTGACTCCCACCTGAAGTCTGGTGTCCAGGTTTACGGCTGGACCGGGTGGGGCTCCAGATGACTGCAGTTCACACCTGGCATCTAAATGCATCTGCAGTCTGCCTCCAAGAACTCACATTGTGACTGGATTGCACTTCAGTCGCTGTTTCATCTGCGCGGGACACATGTGTCAGGAGAGCTACGTACGCTCACATGGTGTCTAGCATCTCCCTAGTTTTGGAAATGACCTCCTCACAGCTGTGCTTTGAGCTGTCCATCTGTATCCGTGATGCATTTTAATGCTAAGTTTGAACGGGGGCCACAATGATCAGTCCTGGACCGGTCCTTAGTGGTTAAATCTTCCCCCAGTAAAGTGGAGAACTGGTCAGGTCTTTTCTCTTCCGTCTCTTTGAGTCTAGTTACTCGACACGCTGTTCACATGCGTCCCACAGTCTCTTTCCTGGCGTCGTTTGGCGCCTCGCTGTGTCACTTCCTGTGTTAGTCTCTGTGTTCATCAGTATGCGTTTGTCTCACTGTGTCATTCCCGGTTATTGCCTAAGCACTGACTTTGCTGGAGGACAGACAGGCAGGCGAGGCTGGCTCTGCTGTGTGAGTGAAGGAGGGGAGGACTGGTGGTGGAGGTGGTGGTGGTGGCGGTCGGTGGTGGTGGCGGTTGGTGGTGGTGGTGGGGGACGAGGTGGGGCGGGTTTGAGCGGGGTGTGCAGCACCATCACAGCCTCTCCCGGGTGGGGATCCAGATGTAGGGCCCTGATTGCTCCTCAATCACTGTCTTTACTTTGTGATAGACCTCTTCAAAGCTGTCCCCTTCCACGACAGCTACGGTGGGACAACAAGGGATGGAGAGAAACGTGGCACAGACAGGGGGGGGGATGAAAAGAGAGCAGAGTCAGAGGGAGGCAACAAAGAAAGAAAGAAAACACCATGATGGAAGGATGAAGGGAGACATTAGTGATGTTTATCAAAGGGCTTCCAACGCCATCATCAATCATGAGCAGAGTTTTAACGTTTGTGCACGACACCAAAAACACACACACAGGTTCATCAGGCCTCACACACTCCTCCTGTCACACGCCACCACTGCTCATGGTCTGTTCAAAAGTATAGACAGCAGCAGATTTGTGAAACCTTACATTTGTGTTCTGCTTCCAGCTTAATGCATCTTTTAAGTGTTAAAATGCCCTGAGCCCTCTCACAAGCTATTGTTGCTTTTGTTGCTTTTCCCTTTCTTTTTTTAACTTGCACAGTTGTGCCGGGAAAATGCAAACGTGAGGCTTTTGTTTGGCATCGCAGGAGGAAAAAAATGGCAAAGCTTCAAATGTGCACATAATCACCTCAAGTGGCGTGCGTTACATATAAAACACACACAACCTGTTGTGTTCAAAAGATGTCAAAGCTGGAAAAATGAAAGATTTTCATGGTTCCACATCAAATAGATTATGGACAAGCAAACAGTGGCGTGCAAACACAGACGTATAATCTCGTGTTTGCCAGCTGGTGCTGCCGAAATTGAAATCAGCATCCCAGTCGTATGTCTACGCGCCATGTTGGCAGTGCAATACCCAGGGTTGGTGCATGGAAAGTCCCAGGCTGTGTGTTCACCACTGTACATGCAGCACTGGCACGCTCTCACCTGAAAAACACTCTATGAAGTCTTGTTCTAGTTTAAGGGCTCGGTCCATCCCTTTCCTGGCCTGCTCCTCTGTCAGGCGAGTGTTGATTTCTCTGTCCACAGCGAACACAACAACGGTTACCCACGAGGCACGGCGCGCCGCCGCAGCCTCTGTCTGTGCTTTGAACTTACAGGACGTTCTCCAGCGCCTTGGGCCGGACAAAGATGGCGATGGGGTGAAGCTGAGCTGCCTGTAGCCTGCGCACGGCGTTGGCGGAGACGTCCAGGATGCAGTGCTTCCCTTGCTGCTCGTGCACAATGAAAGCAAACAGGTCGTGGTTTTGGGGAGATTCAAAATCAGTGTGAACGTTGTCAGTGAAGTCATGTGATTTCACACACCTGTTCAGCCACCTCGCGGACGCTCTGCACACTGGTGCCATACAGGTGGCTGTTGTACTGGCCCGCTTCGATGAAGCGATGGCTTTGGATGTCCTTCTCCATCTGTTCCCGTGACGACACAAAGTGATAGTCCCGGCCGTCCACCTCATACTCCCTCTTGGGCCGCGTGGTGTCTGTGGGGCAAGAACCACCGCGATCCACAAAACAAGACGCACAAATCAGTCTCTTCACGTCGAGCATCGGAGCGACAACAGTCACTGCTCTGAGACAGAATCAACTGAGCAGAACATCACAGTGAAACGGCAGCTGGTGGCAGCAGCAGTGCTGAATGGAAGGAAGAGAACAGATCAGTCTCTGTGACTGGCAGCGTAATTACTTACGCGGGACACAAGATCCAAACTTATCAGGGAATTCAGACAACAGGTCGTCATTTATCCTGTCCTTCACAGGACCCAGGATGATGATGGGCCTCGCATAATGGACTTATTATGAGGAGAGAGAGAGAGAGAGAGAGAGAGAGAGAGAGAGAGAGAGAGAGAGAGAGAGAGGGAGAGAGGGGGGGGGGATAAGCGGGGTGATTCAAAAACTCCAAATGTAATTCAACTCAGAGTGAAATAAAACAACAGCAGACCGCCTCCATGTTTGGACTCGTCCTTACCTTCCACTTGGGTTACTGTCTCATAGCTGTGTGAGGTTTTATCCCTCCCTGGTGACAGAACACAGGAGCATTAACACACTGGAGTCAGACACAACACAGAATCGCTTCACTGTTCTTGTGCTGCTGCACTTTGCCCCTCATAGCAGTTTGACAGCAATCCATTCGAGTCAGGAGCATGACCACATGCAGCAGGTGTAAGTATACGATCAATGAGTTACCCTGAGTGCCCAGGCTGTCCCGACCATGGTCCTGCAACAGAGACGGAGGGGCACATTTACACATGGGACACACTTCAGAAGCTCCAGGCTGACTGCAGCAGACCCAGTAAACAAACGTACCCTCTCTTTGGTGTTAACACGTGACCACTCTTTTCTCTCTACCCTGGAAAGCAAGGGGGGGGCGGGGGGAGGTGGGGGGGGGACAGAGGCATGAGAAAAAGAAAATACATGTAAGTAACACATCTGAAAAGATTGTGTACGATATCACAGTTTGTGAACTAATTTGGAGTGGGATGGATTAACTGAGGGGGTCCGACGACGGATGAAACGCAACGAATGTCAACAAGGCTCATTTCCACCCGCATCCAAAGAGGCAAACATGGGTCTGACCTGTGTTTGCTGGGGATGAAGCCAACCTCCTCGGCCTCGTTCTGCGGGCTGACCTTGCGGGCCTGCCACCACTCCTCGTCGCCACAGTCCAACACATGCAGCACATCCCCGAACCTGAAGCCCAGCGCTTGACTGAGGAAGCCACAGTCTGCAGTCTTATCGTAGTCGAAAAGAGCCCTGGAGGAGGAGGAGACATCAGCCATCAGCCATCGAGCAACAAGAACAACAAAGCTTGCTTTACATTAGGTGAGAGACGTGAATTTATATTTATCAGGGATGCAGAACCGGAACCGGAACCGGAACCGGAACCAGAACCAGAATCGATGGAACCACTAGGTCGAGGTCGGAACCGGAGCCAGAACCGCTAAAAAAATCACCGGTTCCAGTTGAAGTGCAGAAATAAGAAGCCGTGAAATCAGATGCAGAAGTTTAGGCAGATGCTTCATTGTCGCCGCCTCGTCCTTACTTAGAGAGAGGTCACCCTGCTGTCAGTGCTCAGGCAGCGCAGTGCTCCTCCCCACAGCGCGTGGCCGGCCGGCGTGGTGACATTCATCCTGCTGTCCTGCTCGCGTTCACGTCGTAACACTGTTTTTCTGCTCCGCTTTTATTGTTTGATCAGCTCTACATCTACCAGGGATGCAGAACCGGAACCGGTGGAACCACCTAGGTTGAGGTTGGAACCGGAGCTGGAACCAGAACCACTAAAAAACCCGGAACCGGAGCCGGAACCACTGTAAAGACTGAGTGGTTCCGCATCCCTGATGTCACTAAAACACACGCGCACACACACTCACTCAGTGGTGGACTGCTGCCATAAAAAGGAAATGAATGTCATTTTTTTGAAGAAAAACAAAAGAGACTGAAGAGTGAAGCTGAACAACTTGAGCCATGTATAAGTGGCTGTTCTAAAAACCTGATGTAGAAGCCTCTCTTTGGGTTGCTCCGTAGCGTGGTGGTCCCAGAGCCCATGCTGCTGTTCATCAACTGTTCCCTCAAGTCGTGGATCTTTGCCTCGAATCGGCTGTACTCTGGAAAAGAGGAACGGGGCAGGAACTGATTGGAAGCGCACGTTCCATGAGTTTCACAGGAGCAGCGAGTCTTTTGTGTCACCCCAATAACTCTGGCGTCATGTGAAGGGATGAGGCTGAGTTGAAAAGCTGAGCTGAAACCAACGTAACAGAAGTTTTCCCTCCAGAAAAACCCCAAAACAAATGACAAACTGCAAACTAACAGCTCCGTTCTTCTCCAGCGGTCATCTGTTTTGTAGACATTGTGCCAACAGCATGAATTACAGTAAGAGCCACCTGAGGTAACGAAGCTAAAGCAGGCACATCTTTGGAGTAGATAAGGCTTCAGATGAAACCCCATGAAAAACATGCAATGTGCTGTTGCACACTGAAAACCCCTGGAACGGAGCTTTACCGTCGGGTCTGTACTGAGCAATGATGGTCACGGTCTGCCCGGCGTTCTTCAGTGCAGCAGCCGCCTGCTCGTGCGTGGCCATGCGCAGGTCCACGCCGTTCACCTGCCACGCAAACACACAGCACGGCTGTCAGTAACGCGCCTCCCCCCCCTCCCCCCAGGAGGTCCTCCGTGTGTCGCTGTCGAAAGCATGAGTTTGTGACAGTTTTTTTTTTTTGCGGTGACGGGTGTCATTACACTGAGGATCTGATCGCCCTTGTGCAGCTCTCCGCTGAGGTCAGCTGGCCCCCCTGCCAGTATGAAGGAGATAAAGATCCCCTCTCCGTCTTCACCTCCGACAATGTTAAATCCTAAACCTGTGGAGCCTCTGTGGATCAAAACTCTGCGAGGCTCCCTGAAGCAGAGGGAGGAGAGGGAGGAGAGTTGACATCTACATCATCAGTAGTATCAATCCAAAAAAAAAGCAAACACAAACAGGAACGTCATTATTTCTCCTGCTGGAAAAGATGAAATGTGACTGAATCATGTCGTCCGATGATCACTGCTCACCTGGGAATGTCATCGTCTCCCATCATGCCGTGCAGGACGGGAGAGAAACGACTGGGTGAGGTCGGAGTAAGGGCTTGTGGGTAATCGGATCCAAGGTAGTTGGGGTGGCTGAGCTCAGTATCCATGTGGGAATACGCTAAAGAAGGAAAACAAAAGACGTACGACATCTCAGGGAGGTGTTAAAAAAAAGAGACATGATGAGGAGACGCAGCTCGGCTGTTTTGATTCTCTTCCAAGTGAATGTCCTTGTGCAGAGTGGAATATAAAAACCTCTAGTGTCGTCTTGTGAGAGCCAGATGCAGTCAAGCTCTGCGGACATGTTTGGTTTGGGGTTTTTTCCTGTTGTTTTAACCCTTTTTTGTTGTTGACAAACACTGAGCAGACACAGTGCTGGCCAGGACTGCACACGCCTGCCGCTGCTTTAAAGCACGACTGAC
Organism: Malacoctenus tetranemus; assembly: GCA_032274765.1. Lineage (NCBI taxonomy): Eukaryota > Metazoa > Chordata > Actinopteri > Blenniiformes > Labrisomidae > Malacoctenus > Malacoctenus tetranemus. The sequence goes on from JAUESF010000006.1 coordinate 7,904,783, forward strand.
TTGTTCTGGTTCACGCTACCGTTCTAAACTACTTCCTTCATACCTCCCATGATTCAGTTTGAGGGAGAAGCGCACAGAGGACGGGCGGGCGGGCGGGAGGGGAGCGGCGCTCGCTTGTGCGATAAATTGGACAGGGAGGTCGTTTCATTCCCCCCCCCTCGGTCACTCGCTCGTCCACCTCCGACAACACCTCCCCAGCAGCCTCCCGCCTGCATTTTCACGTCTTGCTGCTTGTTTGTGAACGGCGGCAATAGAAATCCAGGAAACTGTCAGAAATAAGCTTTTTATTTCCTTTCCTGGTGTAAACACAACAGAGTTCACCTGACCTGTGTCTTATAGCAGTAAAAAACAACAACAAAACCTTCACTAGATTTTTAAGAGGGTGTGTTTTTATGCTGAGGTCCTACTTTTTAGTTTTTAGCTTTGAGACTCTCCGTATAGTTTTGGCGAGAATCTAATTCATGAAGGCTTTATTCGAGGTTTGTCGACGGCATGCCGCGATTAACAAAGAGAGACAAAATGCAGGAGACCTTGTTGGCACCCAGAAACAAAACATAAGTAAGAAAAGAAACACCCAGACAAACTGTGAAAACGTTAATTTATCGGAACCGTTTCTGGCTGAAAAAAAGTGTTTATAAAGGAATGAACCAAAAAAAAAACCTTCTACAACTTGCACAAGGTCGTGTTTTCCTTGTCGGGATGAACTCCCACCGCCACCTCAGGAGGTTCTAAAAGAACACGTTCTTCCCCCTCTGCCTTGTTTTCCACTGCTGTTCGGAACTCCTACAAAGAGCTCTCGTAGTGTTCTTTCTGTTTATGTTGCGGGAAATTTGGTGGCACAATGTGTTTTGCTCTTCCACTCCATACAGTGTCCTACAGAAAACACAGAGTGGAGGGTGTGTGTGTGTGTGTGTGGGGGGGGGGGTTGCTTACTGCTGGTGAGGTCTGGCGGGTTGTAGGAATTGGTCAGGAACAGGTTGTTGGGCTTGGCCACCCTGAGGTACACCACCTCGGCTGTGTTCTTCAGAGCCCCCACCGCATCCTCGTGCATTACGTCCTCCAGACACACAGTGTTCACCTGATGGCCGGCGACACAAGAGGAAGGAAACACGGGCAAGGTCAGAGGGGGCCCTCGCCTCCGCTGACCTACGGCGCTGCTCAAAGTATTAGCCTGTAAATAATGGATGACTTTGAGGCCGAGACAATAATAAAACGTCAATGTTTAATGCTGGGATGATAAAGCGTAACTGACTGGTTTAACCCAGACCTTCAGTTTAAACCGTTTTAATCGTCTCACATTAAATTTAATCACGGGGCTAATTGCTGGGCATTAATTATCCAAAACACTGTACTTCCAAAACATCACTCGCCGCTGTTTATGAGTGCTTTACAAAACTGAATGTCAAACTGTGGGCAAAATAAAAGAGGGTTGAGCTCAAGGAGACACGCAAATCTCTACAGATCGTGGATCTGTTTTCTAGTTGAGTTCAGAGGAATGCAGGACAGGTCGGTGTAACAGGCCATCAGTGATCTCAATACATGGTGTTATTTTTACTGCATTTATGAGCACTCTGATCGTGCACAAAACGATGCGTCTGTGTCCATTTGGAAGGTAAACTGCAGTTTGAGACACCATTTAGTGAGAACCAAGCACCATTTTGAAGCTGCCGGTGTCAGGCTCTCAGCTCACCAGCAGATGGCAGCAGTGCTGCTTTGAGTATCATGGTTGCAGCACTCCAGTCACCCCCATCCTACACATGTGTGACCATGCAGATTAAAGTCAAGTCAAGCCAAGGAAATTACTGCTGAAAATTATCTTGGCTTTCCAGACACATGAATTTAGCGCGAGTAGATGATGGGCAAGTGTCCAGACACGTTCGTATGCGTCCATTAGCGACATGTACACACGTGGGCGCAAAACCTTTCACATGCAAGCGGTGGCGATTATCCACGAGTGACCGACCGCTAGGATCTTGTCTCCGATCTGCAGACGCCCATCTTTATGAGCCGCCCCGCCTTCGATGATCTTGGTGACATAGATGCTGTTATCTCCCGGTATGTGCTGGTTTCCCACCCCGCCAGCAATGCTGAAACCTAATCCTGGAGGAGGAGAAAGAAGGGGAACGAGAAGCAGAGAGTGAAGAGTGGAGGAGGGCATACGGGTTAACACGGAGCGGATTGATGAAATCCAAAGGGCACGGCTTAGCTGGGCGGGAGGAATCCGGAAGCCCCTCCCCCCACCGCTCCCCCCAGGGTGCTGCAGTCCCGGTGCCATCCACACCTCCACTCACCTTTGGGCCCCTTGATTAGCTTGATTTCGGTGACTTTCTCTGCCGCTGGTTTTCGACGGAGGACGTAGAGGCGGACGATAGCACCTGCCTCTTTGAGGGCCTCCACAGCTTGGCTGTGCGTCACCTCCCTCACGTCAACGTCGTTCACGAAAAGGATGCAGTCGTTTACACTGATGTGGGAAGAAGAGGGAAGGGGCGAGATCGTGGATCAGAACAGGGCCAAAGCACGCAGACTGCCTGTGTTCTGATTGGCAGGATGACGGTCATGTGTAAAGTGGCCAGTGCTCGTTATAAGAGGTAGATACAAGTCACGCCTCGGAGTAATTCAAACAAGAGGAAATCTGGCTTTTTAGATAACTCATTGATTAATGATTGATGAATTGATTTCACATTTCTGTGTGGGTTTTTTTATGATAAAGTGGTTTCGTGTTGTGATTGTTTTTGACTCGAGACTCCAAAGATGTACTTTGTTCACTAAGACAAAGAACAAACTCTGATCATTCCTAATTAATATTTGAGAGAGACAGCTTTGTTTTCCTTTCGGGCCCCAAATCTCAATGGCCCCTCTGTCCAAAATATCATCTGGATTGGCCCCTTGAGTGGAGTGGATAAACGCAGCAGGATGTTTTGTCTTGGTGCAATCACAAACAACAGTCCCATCTCTAAATGGAGCCGTTCGGAGGAAGCAGCTTCCCACCAGACACCCGGCATGTTTCCTCTTAACGCTCAACAAGATTGAAGATGGTGGGAGCCCTTGTTGTGCCGCTCCTAGCGCTCCATGCATGGGCAGCATAGCTTCTTTGTGCTAATGGCTCATAAAAATGATGAGAACTTGCTATGTGAAGTGGATATGACAGCCTGCAAGCCAGGCAGCAGCTGATTTCCACTGATGAAACTGCTATTTTCGGAACCCATTTTTGTCCTCGGAGGCCGAGCAGCTACTTAATGTGCCTTCACTCATGTGTTTGCGATACACTTCTGGACATGAAAGTGATCTTGTGTAAGTTTCTGTCAGGCTGAACTCATTCCTGCGGGCTGACAGAGGTTTTAACCACTTTGGCTGATCGCTGAAGTCTGCACCACAGCCACACAGTTGCTACTGACATCTTCATGTCCAGAATATGGCACCGTCTGAGCTGCATGCTCTTTGTGAGGCAATATTACACATTGTTGTATGCTTGCATTGTGTCACGACCATTTTGTCACGAGCTGATATGTTCTTTCTATCAAATGGTAGCTGTTTATGCTCTGTGCTCAGATGATTCACATGAGACTTCTGGTATTTTGTTTGGTTGAAATGTTGCGATGTATTTTAACTGTAAAGTTCAGCAGTTTTCCCCTCAGTGGCCTTCTGATTTGCTGCTTGTAGCAGAGAGTAAAGGCTAAGAATAAGATGCATATTCCTCAGGTCTGCATCAGACACCAACGGCGCTCCACATGAACGTTTATAGGTCAGTTGTGAACGGGGGGGTGGGGGGTGGGGGGTAGGGGGTGGGGGTTGCCTCCGTACATGCCGTGTTTACTGCAGCGTGATCGGCTTCGAGTGTGGCGTTTTTTATTCCATCCAGGAAGAAACTGAGCTTTATCTTTTCAAACTGGGAAAACAAACAGCACTGTGTTTTGCTTTAGTTGAAAGACTTTTTGTTGAAGTTAACACTCCTAAAATTGGGATTGTTTTTTTTTTCTCACATTTAATTTGCCATGGGTGATTTGCTTTAAAGAAAACAAAACACTAACTGTGTCACATCAAACAAACTGAACGGTGATGGGAAGTCTTGGATCACACCCACAATGCCGTGCATTTCCTTGTTCTCTTTTGCCATGAAAAGTCTAAACTTTAGCCTTTTATTTTTTATGGAACAAAACAATAAATAAATGTATCTGGAGTGAAGGAATCAGACCCTGGATTCAGCCTGTCATTGATGCTGAGCAGACTGGACAGTTGGCAGGCTGTAACCTGCTGTTACATCGCTTTGCACTTAGGCAAAAAAACCCAGAGCCGAGTCTTTTCCACGATTTCGTTCTCTAAGTGTATTTTCTAGTCTAAGATCAACTGGTTGTGTGCCTCAGTCGTAGCATTAGCTTTGGGGAGTCGTCTTAGTGTTCTTTCCTTTGATGATCGCGCACAGCTCTGCTTCGTTCTTGCCGTTGCGTTCGCTGGATTCACCTCAGCCGTCCATCCTGAGCCGCGGCTCCTCCAGGTATAATTTTGGTGATGAAGATGCTCGGGTCGTCACCCACGTGAGGGTTGTCTGTTCCGCCTGCTATGCTGAAGCCCAGGCCCGAGTTACCCTGCCGCACCGGGAACAACGCAATAGGTAAACACCGAGTCCATGTGATGAACCTTTCGGGGTCTCCATGAGTGCAGAGCAAGGACTGGACGACGCCGCTTCATCCCAATTGAAGCTCGCTGTGGCAGGAGTGTGGAGACACTCACCCTCTCCAGTGTGATTTCCTCATACTCGATTTCTCCTTCCGTCCCATTCACCTGTCAGAACAGACTTCAGTTTAACATTGTGCTTCCATGTACCTCAGAACAAATTGATACGAAGCAGTTCAACAAGTGCAGCTCGTTAGTCTCCAGCATTTGTCCTCTGGACCTGTATCTTCTTGTGTGAACCTGTGTACTACCTGGCTGATAACTGCAGTGCAATTCTTTTGAGTCTAACTCGCCTTCAGGAGGCACAGCGTAGCTCATTAGCTTCACCTCTGCAATTAAGAAAATCCCAGAGGAAGAGAGAGAATTTAAGGAACTTCAGACTTCTGTGTTTTGGATTCTGACCTAGAAAACAACTTTTCCTGGTGCTGTAGTTAGAGCAAAAAAAAAAAAAAAAAGAAAAAAAATACTGCTCTGTAAAAGCTCATTCTCTAATCCCACGCATGGCACGATAATATGTTCACTGCTTTGATTTTTAGAAATGGCATCATTAGAAAACTGAATCAAACCAAGAAATATTTCCGTTCCATCAAACAGAGGAAGCCCATTTTAATTAAAACGGAGGGGCACAATTCAATTCCTGCTATCTTTCGGGGCTGTAACAATGAGCAAAGGCCTACCTGGATGTTGGGAATAAAAGGGAATTGAACTGATAACCGAGACTGAAGTGTGAAGGCAGGCGGGGTTTTAGCTGCGTAGTTGGGTCGGACGTGATAACACAATAAGGTGGAGATTAAAGTGTAATCCTTACGTATGGGGAGCCGTCGAGGGTGTCGGTGTTCACCACCACTGGAGGAGTGTTTCCCTGGGGCCACAGACAGAGAGGAGACACGTCATTAGGCAACACTGGCACACAAACTCAAACATGAGGCACCTCCTGGGCGGGATGCTCAGCGTCCCCCTGAAACCCACAGTCACGGCCTGAAACCGAAGGCCATTTTAGCTCATCGCCGCGATCACACTCTCCTCACTCCGCTCTGGCTGTCACACCGCTAAAGAACAGAGTGAGCCTTTGCGGCCATTCATTAACGTCCATCCACAGCTAGGACAACTCACGCTGGGTCTATTAGATTGTTGCTGCATCCACCGGGCTCGGCTACCACACAGCTCTTATTTCCTGCCACCTCGTACAGCAGTGTGCACATCCTGCCTCCTGCCCACCGGTCTTTCCACCACAAACCTCCCAGTAAATTCACACGCAGACAGCGCACTGCGGCAACCCCGCAGCACGCTCAGAGGAGGATGAAGACACCGGTAGCATTTGGTAACAACAGTGACAGACTGCACGGTTAGCCCAATTATCCCCAATAAGTGTAACGCCAGCCGGCTCGACAGTCGGGTGTTTTCTCGTTTGTGTCCAGGTCCATATGGAAGCCATGAGGATTCGCACAGCAGGATGAAAGTGTTTCTACAGACTCTTCATTGGGAACAAAGTGAAACTGGAATTCAATGGGGGGGGTGTTTTCTTTTAGAAGGGGGGGCATCAAGACCAGGTTTACCTGCCAAGAGACTTCTTCTCTGTCAGCTTATCTGAAGTGTCAAAGTTAACCTCTCCACTCCATCTTTCTTCATCCTCCTTTAATCCTTTTTCTTGTGTATCCTTTTATACTTGCAGGATTAAGCTATCTGATGTCGGAGGATGTAAATATACACGGCTGCGTATGGCGCTCTTCAGAGAGCGCGGCCCGCCTTCCTCTGCTAACTCCCGTGTTTATTGCTGCTGCTCTTTACCTCCCTGATTAGCATGTGAGCGACACTGTGCATCTGAGGCGCTTACAGAATAGCAAACAGCAGCATAAAATCAGCCTGCTGACCTTCACACACGTGACAGTTTTGGCACACACACACACACACACACACACACACACACACACACACACACACACACACACACACACACACACACACACACTCGCACGCACGCACACGCGACGACATAGTCAAACTAAACACACTTGGCCTAAGAGCGAAACAGAAATCTTTATGTGATCCGATGTTGAGTTGTGCTTTCACTCTGCCAACTCCTCTCTCTGGTGTGTTTGAATTGAAGTAACAGACACTATGTTCAATGTTTTCCTTGAATGCTGGATACATAGAAAACACCGTGGCACAGCTTCAGGTTTTCACACTACAGAAATGCATCAAAGCCAGTGATTAGCCAGGCAGTCGGCGACAGACAATTTTCAGAATCACTCATTCTGAGTCACTTAACAAGGGAATCGCAAACCATCTGCTGATTGCGGCTTCTTGTGTTCCCTAATTGCTTCAATTGGTTCTTTGAAAATATATATAGTGAATCAAACGTGCGAAAAGAATTTATCTTTCCCTGATTGTTGATAATTACATTGATTTTTTTCCTCCCTCTTATGCTGAAAGTCGAATACACTGTGCAAAGGAAAATCCTCTCAGCTCGTGGCTTCCAACCTGTCCTCCCTCGAGCCCACCAGACGGCTTCCAAGTCTAATGCAGCGAAGCCAAACATGGCCAGAAACACAAGTAGGAACCTTCAAAATAAAAGCAACAGACAGTTTCCAAGTTCTTCTCTGGACTTTGGAAAGTGTTTCAACTTTCAATTTTTGGTTGCCCTCGCCCATCGAGTGACAACATGAACGAAACCCCATTTACCTTCAATGGCAATAAACAGATTAGAATGTATGTTTAGTTTAGCTTATTAAAGCTGAAGTTAAGTTAATGACATGAATATCTTTCTTGTTTTACAAAGCACTGATTCCTTCAGTTCACACTCAAAACAGCATCGTCAGCTGTGGAAAAGAACAGATGTTTACATGAATTTCTGTGAAAGCATGAGAGCCATCACCGAGAGGCATGTGGCTCCAGGGCCACAGGTTGTAGGCCGCTGCATTATGCGATCGTATGTGCTTTCAGACGGTGAGCATCATCCATCTGTTGTTCAGTCACATTTTTTGTGCTAATCACGTTAGGCTAAAGCTAAAAGTAGCTCCACTCACATCACAATGGTGACGCAAAGGAGAAAAGCTCGCGCCGAGGGACAATGGAAATGCCGTGGAAACGCGTTGAATGAAGGAAAACAATACTGCAAGGCCCTCTGTAGTTTATTTACTGTTTATTCATGGCAGGTAATGCCAATATCACACCACTATGTGGATGCTTTCCATATGCATTCTTATGTAGAAACAGTATCTGTCGCAGATCCAAATGAGAGCTGGAACATTGGGAGGGTTTGGCTTGGATACCTGTTGGTCACTTTTGGATTTCTGTTCTATCGCTTGGTTCCCTCAGAGGCACAACACTGTGAGACAGCAGGCTTCCAAGATTGAACCAACAGAGTCACAAAGACATCACTGGAGCTCTTTGTCTCCTTTTCTAATGGGACTGGAACTAAGAGCTAAAGCTAATTTCATCAATGACAAAGCAAAAAGAAAAGGAACAGATGCCATACATCTTTAATTTACTTTATATGCAATATCAAAGATGGCAGAAAAAACCCCAATGTGTTTTTGTTCCTGCCTAAATTAAAAGGAAAAGGCTGTCAGAGCCTCTTTGCCACACAAGACTTCCATCTTATGCTTGAGGCCTCTTCTCATCATCTGAAATCATCATCATCATGGTTGAATGATACTTATGTCTGCCGTAATAGCACTCTTCCACATTAGGTGGAGACATAAAACTCGGCCCCAGTTCCCCGCGAAATGCCAGCCCACTTTAAGCTCTCGATGTTTGACGACAATGGTGTGTCGCAGGGGGGGGGGGCGTGTCAGGCGGTCGGCACTGCCCAACGCCACGTCAAATTCCTCCTTATCTGGAGAGGGGAATAATGAACGTCGCCGGCAGAAATGTGAGCCGTGTGCAGGCAAGTCTCCCTGCAGGGAATTCGACAGAGCTCTCTCTCTCTCTCTCTCTCTCTCTGTCTCTCTCTGTCTCTCTGTCTCTCTCTCTCTGCTCTGTCAAGTCTTCCCATCACCCGGGCCGCTTGGATTCACAGCGTTCTGCCTTGTTTACACCGCACTCCAATCCGATTTCTTTCCTCAAATTGGATCCTGAGGCGCGTTAGTTTGGAAGTGATCTGATCTGGTGCTTCTACGCTGCACACTGCACACACAGCGAGTAAGAAACTCCATGGCTGCCGTGTGAATGAGGCCTTTGGCTGCATTTGTTCTCTTTTAATTTAGCACCACCTATTCAGCCATCAGGTCCTCTGCCGCATCTCCACATACAGTAAGAACACCCATAAATCCACACCGGGCTCTGACAGATGTGTTAGCTAATGTCTGACTTTGGATTTTTCAAACCAAACATAAAAATGATTAATTTTGCTGTTTAACTCAGTCGTAGATATCACTGCGTCTTGCGTGAATCTGATTTGACAATTTGCTTGAAACATGTCAATACTCATTATGATAAATGAGGCCAGAAATAGTGGTAAAGCAATTGAGCATTGTGTTCCAATCAATCACTCCTTTGGCTCACAATCGATAGAAGTTGAATGTTATGGCAGGTTTTCCTTGGGTCAGATGGGTTTCCTCAGTAAATCAGAGGGGATGATGTCATGTGTGAGCAGGCTGTGGACTGAGACCAACGGCTGCAGGAGGTTTTATGGCTGCGCGTCCTGCTCCCATCGCCCCAACATGTAGAAGACATCCAGTCCGTGAGCACAATAACGACCTCTACAGAAATGCGCAATGTCGAGTTTTATGTGTCTGATAAAGTAGGAATTGAAGGGGAGTTTTGACAGTGATAATTGATGGGCTCAACGTAATGGTTATTGCACTTCTTTTTTTTTTCTTAGCTGTGGTGTTAAAAGTGTGGTGCAGCGCGTTCCAAAGGCACCGGACCAAACCTGACTGAGTGTGTTATGGGCACGCAAATGTGGAATCAAGTGTTTTGTAACATTAGCAGTGATCTTTGAATGTGCCTGCGCTTTGGTGGGTGTTAGTGCAGGATGTGACGGGGGTTAATTTGGGAGTCACATTATGCACCCTGCTCACTCACTGGCTCCTCATTAAATCCCACATACGGCTAAAGAAGTGTGCTTTTGTGTGTGCATCGCTGGTGAGGCCAGAGAGTCAGTGGTCACACACAGCTCCATGTTTGTTTCGGATATAAAACGAAAAGATCAAACGGCACCCTCTCACCATTAGAGCAGCACTCCAGCATCCATGAGCTCACGCACGGAGGCCTGTGCGAGCATCACCAGATTCGATTACACACAGCTCACCCTGATTTAAACATGACTCTCATGGGCCCTCGGGTGCAGCCACGGCTTTGACCTGAGGCCTGTTTTTTCGCGGGGGTCCAACAAACAAAGTCAAAATAGCTAATAGCATTTCAGTGAAGATTGGTCACAATGCATTGAGGAGACAGTCATGGTACAACATTGAAATAAAAAAGCAAGTGAACATGTTAAAAACATGCCTACCATCTTTTGATGTCCATGTTTCTTGGCTTTCCGAACATTGCTGAGGAATCGGCAGCCCATCTTTTTGGCGTACCACACAGACATGAACATCATGCTTCAGTTCCCCGAGCTGAACTTTTGCAGGCACCGGGATGCGAACCCTGCTCACCGTCGGAAGCACAGCGCGCACGCCCACCGGGAGCCTTGCAGGCAGAGCTAAAACGCGCTGTGGAGGTGTGTGCTGTCAAAGACGCCACCGAGTCCCACTGAAGTATTACTCGAGCACAATGAGCCATCAGGTCTCGGCCCTGCCGTCACATATGGTCAGGGGAAAAAATAAGACCCACTGACCTCCAGAGTGACTCAATAAAACGATGTCTGTTTCCAGTTAACACAGTGCACCGCAACTCTGTCCGAATGCAGCATGCCTCCAACATGTGAAGCACTATTAAATATTCACTCTTCCAGACTCACAGATCGTCCACAGCCTTACTCGTGTCTCCCTGTCACCGAGTCGGAGCAGTCGACCTACTTCAAGGTATTCCAGTTTTGTCCAGGATTTGAGCAGCAAAAATCAGCCGCTGCCGATGAGGCTCGTTCATATCTGAGACGTACTCCTCCCGTCTTCAGAAAACCACCCATCCAAAACCAGGGACCCCCCCCCGACTCCCCCCACAAGCCTTTACGAACAGATTCTTCCCTTGTCCCTCATTTGTGTCTGTGGAGTGCGATCGCGGTGCCTCCCTGCTACTGGTCTGTGCTCAGCGAGGATGCAGTTCATACTTTCTGCTGCTACTGTACTGTACCCCTCCCATCCCTGCTGCTGAGGGAGAAAGAGGAGCGAGCAGGAAAATTTGATGGCAATTATATAGCTGTCTCCCTGTGTAATGCTGGCACCGCTGATGGAGGGGGGGGGGGGTGCATGTTGACTGAACTCAGAGGGACTTGCAGCTCAAACTGGCCTGAATCGTCCAAAGCCACGCACCCAGGAGAGCACTGGAGGCTTGGAAGCCCCGGCTCCACCGGCAGCCCAGAGCAGTGATGGCTCGACACAGTTATGACAACAAAAGTGGAAGAATGTCACTCGACATCTAATCATTTCCTCCTATTCTGCCTTCATTCTTTTCTCCTCGAGCATTTGGTACAATTCAAGCAGCCATCTAAATGAATGAAAGGAGCTGCAAGTCCAAACAATCCTCAGGTTCAGCAAATAGGAGACGCTGCACACATTTCTCTCCTTCTGTTTTAATTACAGTCATTTTCAGGTTTCTACTCTGCCTTTATTATAACTGTAAGAGTGTTTACCGAAGGCCGTCAAGATAACTGGCACTTCTGACTGGTGTTCTATTGTCAATGAATTCAGCACCATTGAGATTTCTGAAACACAATGAAGGTGCAGAAAAAAGCACGTAGAACTGTGAAATAGTGGCTTGCCATTCAGTTTCTATGAAGAAAAAAGTAAAACTGAAAGGGTGGATGTGACCTCATGGGGGCACACAGCCACTCACAGGTAAACGTGCGGAAGCCATTTTTAAAGCGATCTTTTTCTACGGCTCGCTCGAGCCTTTATCCCCTCTGAAAGACAGATGGATCGACAGGCGTGTGATACGCACGCGCGTGCGTGTGCGCTCAAAGGAAGGCGTGCACGCTCCACAGAGTTATGTAAGGACACGCCGAAGGACAAGCTGTCAGCTGACATTCTCATTCCGTTCAATGAAGTCCCTCCGTTTACCTATCTAATTTCCTCGCTCTCACTGACAGGAATGGGCCTCTCCAGCCTGCGCTCCGCCATTCATCGTGAACAGCGCTCATCCTCTTTCTCTCCCTGCGCGCGTATTCTTGCCGCTCACTCTCTCCCTGCTCTCCCTCTCAGAGGACCTGAGCTTCGGCTGCTCAGTAATTACACCGAAGCTGCAGGGACATATTTAAACATTTATTACAGTCCCACTACGTGACTGTCAGACCTTAAAAACATGCTTTTCTGACTCGTTTTGATGCCACACCAACATCCATTGAGCACATGTTTACAGCCGTCACTTCCCAGCAGCGTCCCGGGGCTCAGCCACTGCACTCTGTAACTTTGAGTCTCCGGGACGCCTCCTTACGTTGCGTCTGCATTTCACTTTACGGCACTTAGGTCACATACCAACAAACGTATATAAACACACCTGACTGCTGCTAGAACCGGACGCTGTGCACAATGGTTAAACCTAAGAAAACATTGTCGGAGCAAGCAAGATCAGTGAATAAAACACTATTAGCCACATTGTTTTGTGTGATAGTGTTTGCTCTGTAATGAAATCCACCCGTGTCAACAGTGTTGTGGTCTAAAGGGCTCTTGGCCTGGTTTGGCCCACACGTCCATATTATTGTGGCTCAATGCAGCGGTGGCTACACGTGTAGCTTAGCTGATGCTAATCTTGTTTCTATGTCTGGTGAATATGCTGCACCTTGTCGCTGGACATTGTAGCTTTTCATGTGCTCATCAGGTATATGAGCATCACTGAAGTTTGGGCAATAACGTCAACTCGCAAAGCGCCGCTGACACGCGCACAGATGAACATTTGGTCTCACGACAGTATCGTACCATCCTAGGACTTTAGGGGGCGGTGGTTGGCTCTACAGGAATCACTTCAGAAAACAGTAATTGAATCCTTCCATTAAAAACACCTGTCCTTGTGCCATGTGTCCAACACATCTCAAAGGAGTTGACAGTTCTGTCTGAGGTGAATCTACGTGGAGAGTGTGATGAATAAAGACCGTTACATGGCAGGAGAGGAGGGGGGGTGATATACATACTGCTTCATAGGAAGAGACAGACTATAACATAAACTGGTTGGTGGGAGTCTCCGGCAAGCACTTTGCGCCTGCTGGTCGTCACTCTTGGCTCGTCAGGCGCAGGATAACTGGCAATGATAAATGCGGTGTGGGGTTTTCTGCACGAGAGGTCCAATCCGTCACAATAGATGTACCTCACACACATTGTTAAAAAGCAGTCTCCCCTGCTGAATTGCTGAGATAAATCTCTGTCCGCAGACAAATGTAAACAGAGGAGGCCTTGGAAAAAAAGAGTAGGAGAAGGAGCTGCGGCGTCGCCACCAGTGCAGTCATCAGACTGGCGGAACCCAGATATACGGTGTATGTATATAAAATTATCGCAGCTTCACAGAACAATGATCTCTGGTGGAACAGTGATCCCCCATTTTTCCACATCAACACGCAAGCAAGCGAAGCCGAGCTTAGCTCAATAACTGGATTCCCAGCGGAGTCAGTGCAAAGGTAGGGCAATACCTTTTATGTAACACTGAAGCAGGGGGAAGACTCGGAGCTCATTAGAAGTGCCTCAGTTTATCAAAACAGTCCCTTTCCTGTTGTTTTGTCTTAGGATAAAGCAAAAAGCAGATGGTGGGAATGTGTGATATAAATGCTGCCGTGTAATGAATATTGTACATTGTTTTAGATGCTCCAGCATTACGATATAAACTTCGAGTCAAAGTACAGCGGCAGGCCCAGCGCCAAGCGCGCCGTGTCACATCACATATGTATTTATGCAAGACTTCAAAAGACATTTTGAATTAGACGCAGATTTCATCAGCGCGGGCGCCGATCGATGTCAAAAGTTCTGTGCAGAGTGAAGAGGAGGAGGAAGAAGAAGGAGAAGAAAGGACTTCTAATTATGATGCACAATGACTTTTAAAAAAATGATGTCATTTGAAGCTAAAGCACCTCTTTGCTAAATCATGTACATAACCCAAGGACCCCCTTTCTCACTTGCCAAACCGTTGCAGTGCCTGCAGAGACAAGCCTACCCATAAATCAGTGGGGCCTGGAGTGGTGCTGGCAAACCCCACACCATTAGAGCAATAAAGAGAGAGACTGACGACACCGCCTACACATCAATGGCAACCACATGGGCAACTCACTGGCTGCAGAGACGTCCACACACAAAGGCGCTGCCGCTATGCATCTCCACGCCGGTGCACAGTCCGACCAACCGAGTGTGAAAATGAGATGCATGTGTCTGCAGAAGGCTGCACGTTTGTATATGTATGGGGGAGCATATACATTTTCCCCACTGATGAGTCTATACTGAGGACTGCAGAAGGTCCCTTATGTCAAACAGTATAATAATCAGCATGCATTATTAGTTGGGGGGGGGGGGTTGCTCAAAGGCAGGGCAAGCAGACAAAGACAAAACATGATGTATATTTGGAGGCATAAAGTCAACTTATTTCAAAGATTTCGCCCTAAAATGGAATCGATTTCTCTCCTGACTGCTCTCAAAAGAAGACATATTTATTGGCACTTTACATATCCCTCCAGTATGTGTGTGTGTTTTCACCCTAATTCATGAGAGCACTTAAAACCACGGAGGGTGCAACCTGTCTGAGTGTAAAAATGTTCCACCGAGAGAACTGCACTGGCATCTTTTCAAGGTTACTGGAGTCAGTGTGTGCGGTCCAACACTGACACCTGCAGGTTCCAGGCCGCCCTGCAGAGACGCCGAGCCTCCCCCACGCCGACGCAGCACCTTTAACGCACGACTCGAGGTTTCCTCCAAACGGCAGCTGTGTCTTCTGCCATCATGGAAAGTGTTCCATTGATTCCACTGATGTGTGAGTAAAATCCAGGCCAAGTTATTGATGCTCGATTAAATATGCTGCTGTTTGCGGTTGCCTGAATACCGCACCGAGCGGGACAGGAAGTGGCTGCAACAAAGGATTCCAGTGATAAATGTAATGAAGGACAAACATTTCCTCAAAGTTTGCAATCCCCGCTTCACGTCGTTTCAGGTCCAAAAGTGGCCGCTGTGCACAGGCGGAACAAATCTGTTAGACGAGGGAGATTTGAATGACAATGAGTATGAATACACTGATATGATCAGGAAACGGATGACCTCATACTCTGGCACTACAGATAAAATGGTGATGAATGGGCAGCTGTCTGTTTGCGGGGAGACGGCCAGACGCTGAGGGACAACAAATCCGACAGAGACAGGGACACGGGGACAAAAGAAAAAAGAGGATAGAAACAACACGGATGGGGATGATTGATGAGACGACACTGGCAACTTTGACGTGGATGGAGCAGCGGGATCGCTGAGCTCTTACCAGTGTAGAAACCGCGGAGGTGTACATTGGAGTGTGTCCCGTAGACATCAACACAGGCTGCAAAACAACAGAAGGGAGAGGGTCATTTTGCAGTGGACGTGGATGGGACGGAGGAACGTCAGGGCCCTCGCTTTGTTTGCTTTTTCTTCCTCCTTCTGGTCCGGCAAATCAAAAACACTCATCATGTACGTCCCTCCACAACTGTATACTTTGATCGCAAAGGGCCAGTGACGCACACTAATGATGCGTGGACTGGCATTTTCTACATCTACGAAATACATCCATGATCACACCGTTAGATTGATCCTCATCTTTTTGATTTTTATTCCTTTGTCTGAGCTTCGACTGTTATCAGTGACACGGTTAAAGAAAAAAAACACCTCCCTTTTTCTCCAGGGACAATGGGGGAAAAAACTAGAAGCATATTTATCGATTTAAAAAAAAACAAGGTTTGTTATTGCTTGTTAAGACAGTAGCATTCTCCCTCCACCCTTTCTCCAAAACAATCCATCTTGTGCCCATGAATTTTACAAATAGCAGCAGTGCAGCGCTTCTGCGTGTCAGGAGATGCTCTCGTCCCGCTGGAAAAGATTCATTTTGCAACAAAAGCGCATCATTAAAGAATAAGTGTTGGGCCGGCTGCATAGGCTGCACCAGTGGAGAGGAGGATTCGTACTCGATAGTCACACACTGACTGCACCCATGTGCCCTCCTTTTCAACAAGCCACTCAGTTATTGGTTTCCTGAAATGCATGTTTAATTCGTTGGTGCTCAACAGGGAATCACGAGTCGTTGTTTCAGTGGCGAGCACCATTTTTTGTTATGTCTGGCACAAATACAGTGCAGCACCAACTACCCATTATTACAGCCAAATTCGACGCTGCTTTTGAGCTGCAATGGAAATTGCAAGTTGCAAGGTGCAAAATCCCACCGTCAGCTTTAGAAGACCCCAAATTGTGTTGTCAAGGCAGCTGCACTTCATTGCGACACAACTGTTTGCATAGCTCTGAGACAGTGTTGTGTGTGATGCCTGTTTGTAAAGTGCTTTTTTATGAATGAAATGAGGAGTAGTGTCGTTTACATACCCAAAAAGTACAAACAGGACAGCTTTCATGTCACGTCTTCTTACGCGACGCTTACGTGGATCTATTGTTTGATTTTCTAAGATCAAACTTTCAGACTTTCACGAATTCAGCATCATCATAAAGCTCCATTCATTCATTCAAAAGACAGTATTGGAGATCTCATTTTACTCCTTGTCCTTGTTCAAAGCAGGACGTGGGGTCCGAGAGGGGGCTTGGTAGCGGGTGCCTGGCAAGACGGAGAGGCACACCACTCATAAGGAATGCAAAACCACATCCTGGGACATGGGACTGATGCAGGACAGGGGATCCACTGACATTCGCACGGCGACAAATGGGGTCACCGAACCAAAATGTCACGACTGAGCCTCCATCAGGTTATGTTGACTCAATGTGAGGGTGCAAGGAGTGATACAAGAGCAAATACACCACAGTCGTTGGCGTCAGCGTCATCATCGTCATCATCATCATCATCATCATCATCATCATCATCATCATCACTTTTTTCATTGTTAGCTTCATCGCTGTCATCATCAAAATGATGGTTATCTTCCTCCAACAAACAGCAGAGATAGAAGCTAGACTTTGCACTTTATCAGTCCTGTTGTCTTCTAAAACGCAGAGGTGACTTTTACAGGGAGATTACAAGATTATAACTTTGGTTACCTAATTCAATTTTTTTGTTAGTGACACACACACACATACATGCACGCACGTACACACACACACACATACACACACACAGAGAATTGTGGCTCAAATAGTGTTTGTCCATCAGACCGTGACTGAGGCGCGTTTTTGTACGTACTTTTTTTTCATTACTATTCAAGGAAGCCTTCCGCTGCCGTGTTGTGAGGTAAACCATTCACGCTGAACTAAGTGAGTCCAGACCTTTTCACTTCCTCATGCATTCAGCTCTCCCCGAAGAGAAACACAAAACTTCATAAATAATAGCAGTCTTCCAGAAATAGAAATAGGGCCAATCCTGGTTCCCAAAACAATGTGAACAACATCAACATGCGATAGAGAAAATGTCCTCCAGAAAGAACTCTGCTGCAGCGTAGGTATCTTAATAACAACGTTATTGTTGCTATAACTCAGTTTCATGTTTCCCCACCACTTCACATATTGCCTGTCACTGCTCAGAAGGCAGTTTTCTGTGTCACGCAAAAGTTTTGATTCAGTGAACATATCGAGCGCCAGAATTTCATCTGTGCGAATGGGAGAAGTCATGAGAGAGTATGTGAGGGATGGGACTCTCCGAGATGCAGCTCGGCTTTATGATGCAGCTTTATACAGCTGCTGATTTTCTTTTTTTTTACACGACAGGATTACCTAATGCACTGTACTTCTGCAGGGATGATGTGAGGTAAACTGTTCCTGCAGCCTCGTTTCATCCCACTTGGTCCTCCAGCTGCAAGTGTTTCTGCAGTACGTACAAACAACAATGCGGCTCAAAAAGACCAAATGGCAGGTTTAAAGGCACACGGAATATTTCGGTTTAATGTGAAACTGCTTCACTTCAAATAATAAGCTGAACGAGACAAAACAACAACAATGGCAGTTTTGTAATATGCTGCAGAAGAATGTAGATGTAATGTAATGTTATAAAGATATGGAAGGACAAAGTGGCGCGACAGTGACTCAACACTTCCACCCAATGCACAAGAGCGGCAATAATTAAATTTTAAGGAGTGCCCCTTTAAAGACCTTGAGATTCACACTGCTGTCAAAGACCTTAGTGTTTATTATGAATCTGCTGTGTCAGATTAATTGATTTGTTAGTGACTGTGGACTCCAGCACTCAGGCCAGAGTGCTTGCCAAACAGACAGAATCACAAGTGACGACGCTCTCCAACTGGACAGGAACCAGGGAGGGACGCAGACTGACGAGAACAACGTCATTCACTTGTGATCAAACATTATCTCTACTTTCTACTTTTTAGAAAGGACCTAATGTTTCATCAAGCCTTGTCATCGCCCCCCTCCCCTCGACACACACGCACACCTCACAATCTGCATCAACTTGCATCCTGTGAATGATATATTTTCAATTTTTGAGGCCAAGCACCTGACAGAAATCGTTGTCCCCTGTTGGCACATCACGATGATGAAGAAGCACCGACTGCCCACACTTGTGGTAGAAAAATAATACTTTCTACGGTTTGATTCGGTTGAAAATCTCCCACTTCAGCGATTCATTATACAGTAATTGCCTTTGAAAGTGTACTGTTTCAGTAATTGGTGTTTAAATCATGACTTCAAACTGTTGTGTATGTGTCTTCCAAATGCCGAGAATGTTTTTCTAATTTGTTTGTGCTTTTGCGCCAATTTGCATAGTGTGAGCTGTCAGGGCCACCTTCACAAATCCCTTGAAAAGCAGAGCAATGTTAATATTGATTATTTTCTACATTACACAGCCTGCCTCTGCAAGCCAAACACCAGTGCAGCTTTTCTTCCGCAGCGAGCACGTCATGAAAAACACAAATGTGGGGTTTTATTTGGACAGATTCCATCGTCTTTAGTGCATTTTAGAGCCTTTAAAAAGCCACAGCCGGACAAATAATGTTGGCATGGCAAAACTAATTATCGCAGATGCACAGTTGTGGTGGCTCAGCATAAAGTACGCCACCAGTTTTATCAGTAATAAGGGGACATGTGGGGGGTACATCTCCGTCATGTATCATTTGATACATGTATTCATCGGCCAACACGTAAAATATTGACAGCTTTAAGGCGGGAGGTCCAAGCAGGGGTCCAGGAGGAGAACGGGAGGACTTTCAAAAGAGGCTCAAACACTCCAGGAACACAAAAAATCCCCTTCACATTATTACTGTTAGGCTGAATACTGACTAAGATTCAAAGAAATTCTGTCAAACTCGATCAAAATAACAAATTTTTTTTTTACATGTTACAGGTATTTCGTATTTAGCTACTGTGAATTTACTAATTCTGTATTGTCAAAGAATTAATTATATCAAGTTTTATTGCGAGCGAAATGAGCCTCCTCCTCCTCCTCCTCCTCCTCCTCTTCTCATCACCTGTGACGCCAATGATTTATTGGTTTTGGGATAAGTGGCGCACAGGCTGCAAGTTTCATTACTGCGTAAGCAAATTTGGCCAGCAGGCTTCACCTACTTCTAAATAGTTGTGTGATGTGTAAGTCAGTATACGGATACTTTGACAGGCACCATAAACCTCGAGGGTCTGATCGCGTTTGTGATGAATTGAGTCCCAAACACGAGGGGACGCGCATATATGTTTTCATCGCGCCGTCTCGAACAGACTCCAATAACCTTCCGATGGCATTTCCCAAAGAAGAGCAAGTCCCGCCCCCTCGCTATAACTAATGATTTCAACTGTGAATAATTACTGATCTCTTGTCATGGCTGGGTGACAAACACCACCGGATCAGAGAGGATTAATCAAACCAACAATAAAGGTCAGAAAAAGGATGGCGTGTCAACACCCCTTGGTGAGAGCAAACAATTTGATGCTTCACCCCACTGTTCTCCTACTTTGTCACAATGTCCACATCGAAAAATGAACATTTTCTTGCATTAAAATACAAGACAACATGCGTTTATGATGTCAAGCCGAAAATATCTACAGAAAAATGGGTGGCTTTTTTTTTCTCGCAGCGACAGCCATGTGGCACCTTTCTGCTGTCATCCTTCACCAGCTCCAACTGCCGCTGGATTCACACTTTGACTTGACAACACATCTAAAGAGTCTGAGACAAACAGAGACTGACTGACAAAACCGCCACAACAAAATTAAAGCCAGTGTTTGTTTTCCCGTGTGCTTTTGTTTCGCACCACGACTCAGGAGATAT
Source organism: Malacoctenus tetranemus (assembly GCA_032274765.1). NCBI lineage: Eukaryota > Metazoa > Chordata > Actinopteri > Blenniiformes > Labrisomidae > Malacoctenus > Malacoctenus tetranemus. The sequence goes on from JAUESF010000006.1 coordinate 7,924,916, forward strand.
TTTTGTGCTTTATTTGCATTCTGTTTGGATCACTGAAGGACAAAGATGACCTGTGAGTGGTGACCACAGCGGCTGGAATCACATGGAACACATGGAACTACACACACTGGTGTGCAGGAAAAGTGCACACAAAGCTGCAAAAATAGCTGGTGTATGTATATTCTGAATGACAGTAACTATACTCTCGGAAACAAATGGTACTTTTGTGTACTTTTGTCTTATCAACCAATCATGTTTGTACTTGTATCTTTATTCTAGTTTAGGACAATTTCAGGTGTCTTGCACATGACTTAACGTTGTCTTATTAAAACACACGAGTCAGAAAATAAGAATAACGAAGGAACATTTAAAGAGTAAATGAAATGAAATGAAATGGAATTGAATTGAAAAAAGAAACTTTGAAAACACTGGAAAACTAAAATTCTAACAATTTTTGAAATAGATTAAATTCAACATATTTCGATTATAGACAACGGGCATAAGGATTTTTTAGAAACAATTTTTTTAATTGTTCAAAGTTGATGTCTGATAGAAGAAAATCTCAATTAACAAAATTATCATCCAATATTTTTTAATGAAAGACCAAGTTGAAAACACGGTTTTTAACTTGACTTTGAGCCGGAAATATGCATCAAATAGAGGATTTTCATCCAGGAGCATCTTGAGAGTGTAAATGCAATGGGGTAAATACAGTCGTTTTCAGCACCTAAACCGTTGGAACTCGTCTGTGTTGGTTATTGACCTACTCCTGCAGAGATCCTGGGCGTACTGAAGTGCTGTGCCGCCCGTGAACGGTAATGGATCGACTGCAGTGGCGGCTGGCCAATAGAGGGCGCTTGGGCGCATATTCAACCTTAAATGCACTATTTTGCTTCCTATGTTTACTTTTTCAAACTGCCGGCATGGATACAGCATGGACGGTTACCGGGGTGAAGGGAACGAAACATTTATCTGAAAAAATTAAGAAACACGAATGCACCACGGCACATATGGCAAATTCCATGAAGCTAGTCATGCTAAGCACAGCAAACATTGCATGGTTCCCTTCACCATTTCTTTGTATGTAGGTTGTGTAAGTATGTATGTGGCAATATGTGTTGTACGTGTGCAGTATTCTGTTGTTTTTCTTTATGCTCTCTCCGGTGTCCTGCAGTTTGTGCACTTACAAATCATAATGGGTGGTTGTTAAAACTGAGTGTGGCACAGCACAGCCACAGCCTCCACTGATCCACTGCATTCTCTGAGCAAGTGAATGCGCATGCATGGCCTTCTTTACCTCTGTACCCCTGGATCTCATGAACCTGTGATCCTCTGATTTGCTTCTCATTGACACTCTGCTTGTGGAGTGCGCCGAGCGTCTTTTGTGATGAATCACTCGGCGTGTCCCACGTGACGACTCCCAGTGACTCCCCAATGCCACAGCTCAGGTTTTCAATTTGACGCCGTTCCTAAACCGCACAGCCTCAAGGAGAAATCTTGGCCACCACAGCTCATGCTGAACAGGCAGCCGTGTTATATTTTAAACAGCAGATAGCAGCTATGGCCAGAAAAGCACAACAACAGGGCCGCTCCTCTCCGCTCATTAGAAGACGCCATTGTACTGGACATATCAGGGGTATTTGCACTCCCATGTGGGAACTAGAGAAACACTCCCCTTCAAAGTAAATACACAGAGGAACTCTTGAAGTGTTAATAGGACGGGAAGTCCTTGAAAAACATGTGGGCATATAAGCTGTACCATTATTGAGTGGCCATTACAGCTTACACCTTTACATTTGTAGCTGCACTAAGTATTTGTTAATGCACTCCAGGCAAAGCTCTCATGTTCCTCCTGATGTCAGCTGGATCTTTGGATGGCATTACTGGCAGCTCTCGTGTTGTCCGTCTGTCTCCTCCTTGGTCACGGCGCTCTCATAGATATTGAATTTTGCATTTGTAAGATCTGTGTAAGGTAAACGGGTTTTACGGGTGGGGTGGGGTGGGGGGGCTCCTCTGCTCCCGTCTTAGCTTTGGGGAAGTTCCAGATGTGTCGTCTGCACTTCAGTTATGATGCGATCACCAATGGAGCCTCCATCCTAAGTGCCACACATTACTTCCATCACTCATGTATCATCACACCTGCAACTGCTTTTGGCCAATCAGGATGATTTGACTCCCAGTCGTCAGCTGACATCATTCATGCTGTCGTGCCCTTCATGCACCACCATTAACACGTCATGAAGTGATTAAGGTGCTCCGATTACAACTGTAAATCCTGAATGCACCCTTTGTCCACTCTCAATTTGATTTTCACGCTGTTGAGATTTGATCAGAGATCAGATTCAGCCCGGCATGCACATTCATCAAGGTGTAAAGTTGATCTGACATTTAGCGGCACCAGGGGCCGTATTCGTTCCTCATAAACATATTATATTCCCATTAAAGTACTTATGTTGAGGAGGTATGATTTCAAACCAGACAACACATCATGTTAAGTACAAAGTTGGGGCGGAAAACGTGCTGCGTGCGAGCCAAATGAAACTCCTAATGTACATTTAACAAGCTCAGAGCATGTTACGTCTCCGAATCGGGGGAATTAGAATAAAACAAACTGCATTACCACCACTATAAATCTACCTGGTGATTGAACCCGGTGAGTCAGACCACATACTTAGATTCATAACGCACATCAATGTTCCACTGCAAGAACAGTGAGATGGTGTTTTTTGTCCTTTCCCATTTTACTGTGAAACATCACCACTCTTCCTTATCCAGCAAACACTTATTTTCCACTTCTGTTGTTGATACATCGAGTATAATTTGTATGTAATTACTGTCTTCTGATCTGCGGAGTGGCACAGATTTTTAAAATATAAAGTCAGAATTATCCCACTGATGTCACACTGAATATTCAGTCGCGCAGTGAAGATATTAATGTGATCTGCCGGCTGAGGGAATGACGACGTGCCTGCAAAATGTTCCCCGTGTTCCAGCACGGGAACACACTCATTGCTAAGTGTCGACAGCTGAGTGCATGGGGCCGGTGTAATCGTGTTACGTATTGATCAACAATAAGTGAGTGTGTCTGAGCATGCATGTGCGTGCTTGCGTACGTGTGTCTTACCTTGACAGGAGAGATATGTGTGTGCGGCGTGTAGCCATGTATGGCCTCCATGGCGGCGAGGTTCTTGTCACTCATGTGAAGCATCTCTGCACTTTTCCCTGGAGCCAGATGTGCTGGACTGTGCTCCAAGGGGGGCGTCTCCTCATCCTGGTACCTGTACTTCTGCAGACGCACACACACAAACACACAGATGGTGGTATGAGACTTAACGTGTCACGAGGGTTAATTCTAGTTAAATCACAGCCATAATTTGCTGGCTGTCTTATTACTGTCGCCTCTCACAGGAGCCTGAACTCTGTTAGACAATATGATGGAGTAAATGACACACTCGCTCAACAAGGACACAAAGCAGTGCCATCTCATGCCAAATGTGGACAATCTATATGCAAATCTTGTATATCGCATGACATGTGTGTGACGCCTACAAGGGCAACATGAAGCCATTGCAGGACCAGAAGCCTCAAAGTAGGGCCATTGTGCAAATCCAACGTCCTCCACAACCACATGGAGCATCGAGAGCCATGACTCATAGCGGCTCCACGGTAGCAGATCATGCATCTTCTTCCTAGTAACCTCACTCCCCTACTGACATCCCACACCTGGGCAGCCTGCCAGCAGCCCACTGTTTGAGCCAAACATGGTAGGCTTCATTCTAGGCGTGGTGACACAAAATCTGCACACAGCACACAAAGGTGGGCAGCATCGCAGCGGAGGGCTGCCACACTGTCCTTCCTGGGTGTTGGAGCTTGTGTTTTCCACAAATCTGAACCCCTCACCTCCCCCAAAGCCCCCCCCCCCCAGGCTTACAACGTGCTGCTGTGCTGCACTGCAGATGTGTGGCAGCCTCCTCTGGAAAATGGAGAAATCTGGAAGGATCATCTGAATTTTGGCTGGTGGCCCGATGGCCGACCCCGCCACTCTCCTCCCCTCGCTCTTTTTTTTTTTTTGGGTGTGGGTAAAAAGACAGGGGAGGGAGGTACATCACAGCGCCCTTTCTGAGACAGGCTGCCTAGCAACCAGAGCAGAGCAGAGATTGCAGTGCCACAGTCAGGGCTGCCGGCATCGGTCCTGGATCACATAACACTGAGACAGCAAGAAGGAGGGAGAGAGTGAAACAGAGATGAAGATAGAGGAGAAACTAAGGGGGATGGGTAAAGATGACAAAAAGGACTCCATCAACAAGACAAAACGGGAGAAAAAGAAAAGCAGCATGAGGAGGAAATAATTTATAGTTTGTGATGAAGCTGATCCCAACTACAGCTTAATAATCAGGTGTATTGGCTTTTTGCTCTGCATATGTTGCAGGCTCTGACCTTGCTCGATTAATAAACATAGATTAAATATTATGTAACTGCATCACACCACCGACCTTTTCTACCGTATTTTGCTGAATTAAATGTTCCTAATTGTTACTGTATCAGTAAAACACCACCAAATTAGACTTGTATTGAAAACATTGACTCAAAACCTGGAAAGATTAGCACGTTACATGAATCACTGCTCAAAGTAGCCCAGAGCTCTTTGGTTTCCACCGCCTCCCCCATTCCTGCATGACCAATGTTCATGCTGCCATGTTCCCTTCTGTCCCACTGGTGGGGGATGTGACTTTCAGTTCAAAGATATCTCACAAAGTGTCCTTCTGGGGAGCGGATTAGGTGCGATTCCCTCTGACAAATTAACGATGGGATTGTAGTCGCACAGAGGGGGGAAAAAACAGGGCCAAAAACAAAATCTTCATCCAGAATGGTAAATGTAAAAACTGACGATTAATTGTAAAAGCAGTGTGTGTGTGTGTTTAAAGGCTTTTCCTTGTTTCCACACAATTGAGATGTGGATTTTATGCAGTTGGAAGGTGGATGTTTAACTCCCATGAACTCTTTCGCTTGTGCAGTTAGCAAACGACTCCTCTGGATCTCACCTGCTGTGTCACATATTAGCCTCTGATTAGCCGGTTTAAAACGAGAAGCGGCAGCGTTATTTTCCTGGGCACAAAACAAAATGAACCTCTGCTGAAGCTAAAGCAGCGTTTGCATTTTCCAGTCCATAAATTTGGCCCACTGCGTTTCACAATTACACAATTTCACACAGATTGACTCATCAACAATGACTCCTATGTCTGAATGTTTTGGAGAAGGGCAACATAACGACACCTATTTGCACAAATGCTAATCTCAGCAACGGCATAAGACCTCAGACAAACACAATGCTTTTGACGTGACGCTGTCGTTTCATGTTTGGAAAATACTAGATGAATTATGCTCAACAATATCTTGACATTTGGTAGATTAGAGCCCTCCTCTTTTTGTGGATAGATTTTTGTTTTGTTTCAGGATTGTGGAGTGTTGTGGTCGTGGTCACTGCGTGGGGCAGCTGCCTGTGTTGAAGCCAGGAAGACTGCAGCTTCTCGGCTGTCCGTCCTTAACGAGAAGAAACCCATGAATTCACATTCACTGGTTCAATCTGCAATAGGCTGAATAGCTTCCCCCACACATTTCGAAAGCAAGACCAGTGATGTCAGATGAAGGACGCCTCCAGTCGCAGCCTCCAATGAAGAAGCAGGTGGCCACAGCACAGTCGGAGACATATGGCTCAAATCTACCAGGTCCCTTTCAAGCACGGTCTGAATTGTGCTTCACACTTTGATTATTTGCCGAGTTGAATTCATGCAGACTGTTGAATTAGCCACATATATGGAGAGAGAGCGATCACCCAAAACAAGCAACCCTAAACGGTCTCATCCAATCAATACGCTTGTCGAACTTCTTCATCGCGCAATGCTTCACACATATGATAAATCAGTGCCAAGTTGCTCTCTGAACACAGGACAGCCGTGTTGCTTCTCTAATGAAAGTCAAACTAAGGGTTTACATGGATTTCTAACCGTTTGATAGTTTTTAATTGTCGTTCTTCATATAAAGACATCTCACAAGCAGATGGGCAGTTGGTTTAATACAACCAAGGGATAATCTAATGCAATCTGATCGGAAAAACACACAAGAGGACATCTTTCTTCTTCGTTTCCCAATGTACACACAACCTGTAAATTTCCTTCTGCATTAAAGTCCCTCTGAGTGTCCCGGGTTTTATGGGATCAGTACATCATCATGCAACCGATCCACTACGTCTGCAAGGAATGAGTCTGTTTTTAAAGGTCATTATAAGGAGGGAAGCTGCTGCCCACTGCCGTCCTGCGCAATGATAGGAGCGGCTCACAGCGCCGCTGAGTAAGCTGTTCCTTTAATGGTGAAATGAGTTAAGTTAATATAGAGCAAATGTCAAACGTTGTCTGCCATCATCTCAGTTAGTAATTCAAGGACCAAGCTTGAGCTTTAAAATGACTGTGCATTAGATAATGGAACGAAAGCTAACCTCACCTTTCAGGCGTATCATTTCCAAGGAACTGAGCGCCGACCATCTCTGTTTGCATACGCACGTTTGCGCGTCTGTGCTGTTGATGCTCTGCGTCTCATCCACTCAGGAAAATAACGCAAGCAACCGGCAAAACATGCGAACGGGAGTGTTTTCATGAGCATTTAGGAGCGTGTTAGAGCCCTCATCGGTCATGGACAGACTGAATGAAGTGCTTTTGATGCCTGCATGTGTTCTGTGAGGACAAACGACATGCTGCAATTTCACTGTTTGTAGAACAAAACAGCCCAGTGAAATAAAACCAGATGGATGAATGTGTTTGCATTGAGCTGAGTTATCAGTTCCCTTTATGAGGACTTATGTTAGCATATAATGCTGCAGATAATCACATATCTATCTCCAGTTTGCAGCTGCGAATAATACACTGTCAAAATGCTGTCAAAGTGCAAAAGCAATAATCAATTGTCAAGAAAAATATGTGACTCATCTCCTGGAACAGGGATCTCACAGCCTTTCCAAACATGAACACCTGACAACCTTGCAAACACACTAGAGGGAGCCTTCAAAATAAAAGTGTTCTGTCATAGATTTTAAAAAGAATCATATGATGTGCATTTTAACATGTACTGAGGCAACATTGACAAAGTGAGTGCAGCCAAACTCTCAAGAGTCACAAGTCATTTTATTACACTAGGGGATCCCAACCTCGAATCTAGGACCCTCGTTTGATGGTGCCAAATATTATGGGGGTCTCCACAGGTTTGAGGTTGTCAATAATGGAAATGGGTGTGAAAGAAGATCAGAATGAAACCCTTATCAGAGTCTCGTGTTGTCCTTGGAAACTGCTCAGTAGCTTTAAGGCTCCTGGTTTTGTCTGCTGATGAGTGATGACTGTTTGGCTCCACTGGATTGTTCTGGTAATTCAGAGATCATAGAGGGGATAAACAGCCTTTCCTAAAAAAAAAGCCAGTCCAACAAAGGGTGCATCCCTCCTCCCACTTTATTCTCGTGTGTTACCTCACCCTTTTGCTGGGCTGCAGTTGTTGGGCGCAATTAGAATATTAGAATATTAGAATTAGAACATGTACCGCGATACAACATTAGGTGGAGAAGCTGTGTGAATGTAGGTCTCCTCCTTTTGTTATCACAGTGACCTGGGCTCCAGCTCCAGACCATCCATCAGCAGAGCTGCAGAAATAAATCAAATCCCTTCCTTACACATGCTGTATGTAGGCCGCACACCGACTGGATGTTGATGAACAAACCCCTCACACCAACCCACCAGAGTCCTGCGGAACCGCCCACACCCGAGCTGAACACTTTGACTATCTTTAAACACAGACTGACGACATGTGAAGGAAAAAGGAAAAAAAGGGTAATGATGCATCGGCTGTGTTGCATCATCACTCACTGTAGCGTGGACGGCGGCGTTTTGCCTCTGATGGTCATCTGAACTTTCTCTCTCCCACCACAGTCCATCAAAACACAGTCATTGTTGCCTTCTCAGTTGATTTTTCACTCGCAAGTGTCTTCACAAGTGACGAAACCTCAAACGCAGCTTTCGTCTCATTTGCATTATCACAGCTTCAGTTGCCAGCCAACACCTACCAGTGCAACAGTGTTTTTTCTACTTCTTCTTCTTCTCCATGTATATATGAGCCACAGAGGACTGACAAATCCACTCATCTCCTCATCGCCAACGATAACTTCAGACTATTCTCCAAGGTGTTTCAAGCACAGCACTTCGACAAGTGTTCGTATCCTGTAGTTATCTGCACTCTCACAATAACAACAGACTTTACATTAACCGAGGGGCAGAGTGCTTAAAGCTGCACCAGGCAGAATGGTAACGTAAGAATCCCTGCAGCCTGAATCAAGAAGAAAAAGTGGAGCTACAACAAAGAAGAGCTTCTTATCCCCCCATGGAGACGCTCTAGATTCACCCCCTTTTGCCCAAATGCAAGTCTGCTGCTGAATGTGGTCACTTAATCTCTTTGCAGTGGTGAAAATCAACCAGTGAACATTGAAGCATCAACCTGAACAACAAAAATAAAAATAGCTTCTTAAACACAAATGACACAAGGTCACAAACGAAAAGGAGGGGACGTGTTTACTGATGGATGATTTATAAATGAAGCTTCCAACAGCAGCACAGAGCTGAGCTGCTTCCATGTGCGGTGTGCTGTACAGTAGCTTAGTGTGAGTGCCGGCTGAATGTTAACAAGGCTGCAGAGTGGAGGTGTTTAATATTGAGCAGCACCTTGACTGTACAACTGTGGCGGATGTGGACAGATGATTTAAGGTGGCCGTTCAGCCAGCAGCACAACACCGCCGAAAAGTTTGATCCAACAGAGAAAAAAAAAGAAATCGTAATATTTAAATCTTCTCATCTGTGCGCGTCCCAACCAACTGAGGACTTTCTCAAAAAATGGGGAATAAAACAACAAAACAACACTAAAGTGCTGTTGGACTTTGCTCCCCAACAGAAGGCTCATTTTATGACACTGAAATGCAACAACCATAAAATATATATACTGAATAAAAAACATTTTTTCCCTTTTCTTTCCTTTATGGCAACACACTCGGCCCTGCTTTATTCTTCTTTACATTCTGGTTCTGAATATTTGCTGGTTAATTCATGTCCATCCAATCTTAATGAGATGTGAGTCTGCATTCTGTGGGATGGTTCATCATTGATAAGATCCACACAGATACATCATCTCCACATTTAATGATCAGATCAGAGTCATTGATAGAGTAAAATGGTGTCATAGTGCGCGCTTGGCTGTGTTTTCTGCAGATGATGGGCTGTATGTGTATGTGCTTGTGTGTGCGGGTGTTAAGGGGGGGGGGGTCCATCGCATTGAGTCTGTCTCGACTGGGTTCTCACTGCAACTTCATGCTCTTTAATGAGATCAGAAACAAAGATTTCACAAGCACAAGATGAAGATTGTTCTGTAAGCACAGAGCAGAGATGATCACTACCATGCAGGGAAACATCGTCCCTTCCAAGGAGACGCATCAGTATTACCTCCTCCCTCTGACCGAATGGGAGGCAGCTCAAGAACACAGGTGAATGTTTGAGCATTGTAGGCAACAGAAGAGCACTGAGCTCTTAAAGTACAAAGCGTATGTTTATGTAACATATTTGCTCCAGTGAGAGGAGTAAGTCATATTATTAGAACAATGGAGCAGGGCTGGCTTCACAACCCCAGGCTGTATAAAAAGATTGATGCCCCACAAGCGAGCAAATCTCTTTGGAGCGCCCCCTGGTGGGTGGTAGTGAACCTCTCCTCTCCTCTGCTGGCAGATAAATTAGCAGCAACAGTCAGAGCAAACCTGTGACCAAACGTCCCAAACATGTTTTCTGTTATTCAGCTTTGCTTAATTGTCCAAAAGCTTAAAAAAAAGACACACAACGTCGTGTTGTTTTTCCAGTTTGTAGGTTAGGTGCGACCTTATACAAAACTCAGCAGTGGTGAACACATCCTCCCCCCCCTCCCCCTCTGTGCTCAGGAGCAGGCGAACATCCTTTTTTTTGCTGAGTCCATACATTTTTATGTATGTTGCGCTTCTCGATTGTTGCATTAACCCCTCGCCGTGTCTCCGTTTTGGCCACGGGCGTGAGCACAACAAAGGCCTTTTTTTCAACCACACCATGCGACGAGGACGCTTAATGGCTCCATTAGAAGTGAATAGTAGCAGTGGTGGGTATTCCCTCTGTTTCACATGCAGGTGAGCGAGTACAAAACAGAATGCATGCAGCGCAAAAGACCCTTTTAACAGTGACGTCAGATAGCTTCCGCTTTGTGGTGCAGCAGGATACCTTCACTTCCGCTATGTCAGAGAGCGCTGTATTAAAGGATGGATTTCACACAGTCCCTCATCGATCTCCCCACGTTTCGCTTGGGAGACGTGCACAGACGAGCACAAAAAACTGTCGGCCACTCCAGCCTGCAAACTCCACAAAGGCTACAAGTTCTTTGTAGAACTACACCTGTTCGATTATGAAGGGAAGTGCTTTCTTCGCTCTGATGCTAGCAGAGATGCTAACGATAGCTACCTACCACAGTTGTTTACGTCATCTATTGTCTATTGTTCGATGAAGTTGCTATGCTAGCTTCATTATAACTGTTGTCCTGAACTATTCTGTTTCACAGCTGTTAGCCACTGAGTTGCGCCCAGAACATCGTTAGTGTGTAGTGTCCATCGAGCCCTTTCTTACCCAACATCGTTTGGGAACAGTGTGAAGGCTGTTAGCCAGTAACTGGATGAAGCGATACTCTGCTTTGCTTCAAAACGGAAGGTTTGTGACGTCATGTGAAAAGGGTCTATAAAATGTGTGTGTGTGTGTGTGTGTGTGTGTGTGTGTGTATGGGGGGGGGTGACGTCATTGCTGAGGACACAGATTTGCAATAATATGGCCCCAGTCCACACATCGAGTTCAACATGCGACCAACACAGAGCCTCAGACCCAAGTGGCTGATTGTGGGTCTGAGTGCAGCAGTGGATATCTATGATTAATCGGGGCTGTAGTGGCGGTGCTTAAAATTGGGCTTTGGAGAGAAACACTGTCCAACCGTTTATTCTTGTACTTTGCTCTCTATGAACATTGATGTCCTGGAGGGGAAGGAACTGTGATTCTGCCCGCGCGACATACAAGCTGAGAACAAACTCCAACCTTAACGGTTGATGATGCATATTTGAGCCAGATGCTTAGTGATTTTTCTCTTTTTATTATACGTCAATTCTCACCAAAATTGCATTTTTGGTAATTGTTGGAGTTTCAAGAAAAATGAAGTGTGAAGCAGAATCTCCTTCAAACGGGTACAATGTCACTTCTGTGATTCTATTTCTACTGAAACTCCAATTCAAGGGAAGAAGACAGACCTTTTTTTCCCCAAACTATAGCTCCCTTAAAAATAAGTCATTTGATCATGTACCGAGATAACAAGCACCGTATTTTAATACAAAAAGTGCTGTGAATGTTTCACTCCCGTCTTTAGTTTCATTTAATGAGCTTTGAAACTGGGCTTCACTAATATTCCAAAGAAAAAAGTGCGTGGAGAACATTGAGGCTGACAATGAGGCTGTTCCAAAACACGCAGCGACTCCAGTCAGTCAAAACTCGCTCTGTGAGACGTTCGCGTTGTAAAGGTTACATCAGCAGAAACGGTTTGCACCAACTTTCTATGAAACCTTTTTGACGTGATCCATCTCTGTTTGAGGTTGAAGTTTAGAGCATCTTCCATCCCACGATCTGGTGGATCCTGTTGACATCACATGCATGCTGACCAACTATGTTAAAACTTCTTTTCTATTTTACAATTTCCCAGGCAGCTCGCTTTTTTACAGTTTCATTTGATTCAGTGAGAACTGAGAATCTGATCTTAGTTTCTCCAGAGTTACAGCAGCACCTGAATGAATGTTGTATTCCACCTCCACGTCTGCAACGTTGACGCACTTGTCTCCAGCTGTTTAGTGGTGAGTCCGTCAGAGGACGAGCCAACTCGCAGTAATACGAAGATGTGACTCTCCTGGCTGTGACATTTGTGACGGATCACGTTGGCAGGTTTAAGGCGGGAGTTAAAATAGGTCTAATAGGAGTCCTTCAATTTTATACTTTCGTATCATCAGCAAGACATGGTTTCCTTTTATGAGACACTTCTTCTTACAGGTCGCTGCTCGGCCCTCTTTTTTTCCCTTTATACTCCAGCGTGGCCCTGAGAGAGAGAGAAGGACTGTGAGAGCTGTTTCTGCTCTGTGTTAGTGCTCTGAATGTGCCATCTACTCCCACAGTGTGCACATCCGTTGCTCATATAACACCCGGTGCAGCGTTTGATAGCAGATAAACAGAGAAGAGTGAGTTAGCGAGGTGGAGGCTCCTCTGAATGGCTAATTCTCAGGCCCGAACAGAGCATTAGCAAATGTCGGCTACTTCACATTGTTGCCGCTGCGTTGCTCTGCGCGCACAGTCGGAGCTGAGGCGCGCGGCTCGGAAAAAATAGAAAGATGACGGAAACAGCAGGATGAAATTGGTGTAATCCATAGGAGGAGGCGTGTGTATGCAGCTGTAAAGACGGCCAGGATGTGAAATGTGAAACCGGTGGGCGCAGAAACGGAGATGACGGAAAGGCCGAGGCTACGCAGGTTAGCGGAGCAAGTCACCCCCTGCTTTGATATCACTTTCTGATATTTTATATGTGGCTACTCGCGATCGTTTGATTGGTTGGCTGGTGATGAGCGACAGCAGGTCGGTTTCCCCTCCATTTTCCAGTAAAGACATCTGAGGATCGATTCCTGGGGTGAGGTGATTGTCGATCTTGATACTGAGATGAAGGTGCGCGAGATCCCGGCATCGTAAATCATTCATTACGTTATTATCCCACTTTCCATTAAAACGCCATCCTTTGGCTGCTTTGCAGCGCGTGGCTCTCAGCGTGAGCACTGACACGCCCGAGACAGACTCCAATGTGAGGCTGGCTGGTCTTGATGAAATGTTGTGACACCGTCAATGACCATTGAAATAAAGACGTGTATTCACTCAAAGCTGAAAGCTCACGATCGCATTAAGATCTTTTTAACTACGATCCCGAATTTTAAAGACACTAAACGGAGGATTTGCGCTGGCCTTGGAACAAAGGTTATGCAAAGCAGTCACCTTGGAAGAGGGCGTGTTACGAGGCAGCAACAATGAAAGGAAGCACGTGAGAGAAAACGGTGGATGCGCTGAAGAGCGAGCACAAGAACAAATGACGATGAACTCGTATTGGAAAAAAACCAGGGCAGGACACGGAGGAGTGGTGAAAGCACATCGCTGTGAGTCCCAAAGAGTTGAGTTAAAGACAACTGAACGCGGGCCGCTCTGAAAGCTCCACCGCCAGCCGTCAGAAAGCAACTGAACAACAGAGAAGAGACTGGAACAGCGGTGGTCCCACACAACGGCCCTCTGTGGCCACGCAAACAAAGGATTTCATTACATTCCAGTCCTGATAGCACTTTAAAACATGTTTTATCATGGTTATTATGATCATTATTACTATTATTATTATTATTATTATTATTATTATTATGATTGTTGTTGTTGTTGTTGTTTTTGTTGTTGTTACTCAAATAAGTGTGAAATCACTGGCTCTTGACACACTCTCTTGGTCAGGTGTTTTCTGTAAATGTTGCCAGTTCAAAAGACCTAATGAGGAGACAGAAGATCTTATTGCTGTGATGCAGGTGAAATGTGTTATTTAAGCACTTTACGTCAGGTGTTTTGGGCCAGTCCCAACATTGTAGCTCGTCATGATTTGACTTCACACGTCTGTGGCACAGAGCAGGTTGGGATGCTGCTGTTAGGACAGGGTGTCAGTAAGTTTCTTTACCGCTCACCAAACAAAGAGCCGCCCTGAGGAAAAAACTTCACGCCGCTCCTTCAGAGGCTGATCTCCTCCGACCAAACACAATGCATTTTAATTGCGCTCTCAATCCCATTTGAAATCTCCTCTTACTACGGTTTGGAATGTTTGCTGCGGGGCTGCATTTCACAGGCTGCCCGCGATGACTGTTGGAGCGACTTGATTCGATGAGAAGGAGGTTTTTCGCTATGTTTTCCACAAGGCAGACTCGATGTCTCAGATGGCGATACGGAGGAAGCAGTGAGCCCAGGAGGGAGCCATGCATGAGGACACGTGGGATTTAACTGTGCGAGTAATACCGAAGACTGAGTGCAGCAGGACCCCCACCCCCTTTTCAGGAACGCGGAAAGCAAACACCCAAACACCCACAATTAATTTTACCAGCAGCACCTCACAGATATGGAAATGTGTCTGAGCAGACAAAAAAATGCACAAATAATCACAGTTAACACACCAAAAATACCAAGCTATTTATATCCAATGCCCGATAAAATGCAGGATGCAGGATTAGATGTGTGCAACAAGACTAAACACAAATCAAAATGTCGGGGACGGATCTACAAACAAATTAACTGGAGCTCTGTACACATGTACACACCGTTTTTGGCAAGTGCATGGACGATTTCTGGCCCGAGCCGACCAGCGTAGTCAGAATTGGCTCTGTGAGGCTAACAGACTAGAGTGCCATGTGGAGGGAAACTCTGAGCTGCAGGCTGCCATACTAGAAACACCTGAAGCTTGGAGGAGGAAGGGGGAGGAGGAGGAGGAAGGAAAAGAGGAAGAAGGCGGGAGGACCTGGGCTGCGATGGCCGAGCAGCGAGTGGATGAATGACCCGTCTCTCTATTTAGATCACACAACAAAGAGCAGGATCAGACCATCCTGCAAACCCAAGTTCAACCAAACAAGCTGTTTCAACCCTGTTTTTAAAGCAGCTGACAGCAGCTGGATGCTTCTGTCGCATCAGTGGGCAACACAACAGAGCAGGGACACAGCTTGTTACCTTATATAGAGCTGGGGAGAAAAAAACGTCCCTCAATGCACCGTTTCTCTGATGAGGAATGGTATTCAAGTGGCTCCGAGCAATAAAGTGCATCTCCCAAGGTCAAAAGCATCCCGGTCTGTTGGCTCTGCCGATGGCCAAGTGTCAGCGTGAACCTGTGCGCCGCCACACGGTGAGCCCGGGCCGATCTGCCCTCTCCATAGGGAGGAGAGACTTCCCGGCGTCTCGTTCATTTCATTTGAAAAAACGGTGAACATTGAACAGCCGAGGAAGAAAAAGGGAAACATCAGACACGCTCGTGCCAGCGGGACGATGCTGCAGCCAGCCCTCTGTGGGGAGAACGGGATCCGGCCGTGTATGAGCGTGAACAACTCGACCACGCACTGGTGTCAAGGTAATGTGTTGTGGATAATCAGGTACCTGAAAGCATATGCAGAAGGAGGGGGGGGGGTCGTAGGTGAGTGTGATCGCCGCACTCATCACTACAGCGGCTGTGCGTACAGGCGGGCGGGCAGGGGAGCGCGCCTCAGCGCGAGCTGGAGGTAGCACAGCCCCACACGAAGCAACAATGAGCACATCTGACCCAAACATCCAGGCAACCACTGCTAAACAGAGTCAACCCCCCCCTCCTTTTCCCTCTCCACGGTGTCTCCAAATTGCATGGAGATGATAGTAGCTGCCTCCACCAGCCGGCCCCGCGGGCTTACCTTACACCCGAACATGAGGGAGAGGGTCCGGTTGCTGCAGATGACCTTACACTGGCACATGACCGGCGACAGACACTTCAGATTCCTGACAGGCAGAGACATCAGTCCAAAACCTCACGCCGGCCGGACGGACGGGCAGACGCGCTCAGACCACACCAGGCTCGTCGGTCTGCCGCCACTCTCTGTCTTACGCTCTCCTTCGGAGCCCCGGCACAATACAATATAATTACACCCGGAGCCGCGGTGGCTGAGAAAAGGGGGGGCGGGGGAGTGAGTGAGTGAGTGTGTGTGTGTCTGTGGGGGGGGGTGACGCGCTGTAATGTGACCATCGCGGCGCTCCACTCCGCCGTTCATGATTTTATTTTTGTTTCTCTGTTTTTTACACCGATGCAACAACATGCGTGCGTTTGGCACGCGACACGATCCACTCGGTGTCCGAAGGTCTAAACACCAGCTGCACCGTTCATCATTTGCACAAGCCTCTCTCTCTCTCTCTCTCTCTCTGTCTCTCTCTCTTTCTGGCCGTAAAGTCTGTACTCAAAGCGCAGCTACAAAGCCTGAGCGGAAGCCAGGAGGCAGCAGATGCAGAGAGAGGGACAGGTCCTACTCTGCAAGGTTGTGTTAGATTACAAATATTAGTGGTATCAAAGTAAAAAAAAATGCAGCTGTATTCTCCTGAAAGCAACAGAAGCTGGGAGTTCAATGCGTATGATGTCACATCAAACAGCCTTTTCACTACCACACGTAACCGCCTGGCTGCTGCGCCCCCTGTTGGACCACGTGAAAACAGCATGTTCTGTCCAAGGTTCTGAAACCCCCCACAGTAATTCACCCAGTCATCCCTGTTCTTCCCCTGCCTGTTTGTGGCCTTTATTTGTAGAAGTTTGCAGTCAGAACTCCTCTGCCCTCATTTCTCACCTACAGGATTCAATCTCAACAGCAAACAGACGCACACATGCACGTTTTACATGGGAAACAAGTGACAAAATCAATAACATCAAACACCAGATTGATCCCATACAGTCGTTGTTTCAACATTACCGGATTACACCCTGACAGTTTGTTATCTTTGTGCAATGCTGCGTTGTCACACGCTGTCTCTCTGTGTCACCCTGACATGACCACTGGGATTCAGGCTCGTCAAAAGGCTCTGGAGAGTTTGAACTGATATCCCATGTTTACAAATTAACCGACTGAAATGAAAATAAATTGACATCTCGTTACTTAAATGCTCTGATAAGCTGAAAAAATAGTTGGAAGGAAGCTGCTGTTTTCATGCATCAACCTGATCTCACTGAATCTCGTCAAAGATTCATAAGCACAAATGCTAACAAATTAGTTGAATTGTATTCACTTCTATACATGCTTGACCGCTTGATCACATGAAATAGTTTGGTCGTAAACTTTACAACGACTGAAGATTTGTTGTTAAAATGTTGTGAAACAGAAATAATCCCCAGCTGATCATTCTTGTCATTAACACAACAAAAACACATGATGCATCCGTCGGTGTGTTTCTCTCACAGGAAGACTGGTTTGGTTTTGCTGTGTTGTTGCTCTGCTCTCTCCTCTGTGATTGTGCTGACATTGTGCGCCCACAGGGTGGAGTGAGAGAACCAGGTAGGCCAGATTTAAATATTGTGCATTCATCTCAGGACCGACTGCGGAGCAGGGCTCAGTGCTCCACGGTGACGTCAGTGTGTAATCGAACATGGAGACTACTCCAAATACACCAGTGAGCTGCTGATGGGCTTTTTCCCCCTTCTTCTTCTAACATTATCAGCCACAGTGAGAGTTGTGGTGGTGGTGGTGGGGGGGTATCCAGGGAAATCTGCAATGTGCTGAAAGGCATCAGCAGCTTTTTCACAGGCCGGCAGAGGGAGGTCATGGGGAGCGGGATGCAGGTGCAGCAGAATGCTGACTTGAGTTCGTTTCTTCGAGAAAAAAATCCCACATCAGAGTTTGAAAACAACTAAACAATCTAAACAAGTTAAAAAGAGCTTTAGCTTAAAAAAGATGAGAAACATACAAAATAAAAAATAACTAATGCAAAAAAAAAGCAGGAATAGTATGTGTGTGCGTATACACACACACACACACACACACACACACACACACACACACACACACACACACACACACACACACACACAC
>JAUESF010000006.1:7977245-7999640 GCA_032274765.1 Malacoctenus tetranemus
GTGTGTGTGTGTGTGTGTGTGTGTGTGTGTGTGTGTGTGTGTGTGTGTGTGTGCGTGCGTGCGCGCGCGCGCGCGCGTATGCGCGTGTGTGTACGTGTGAGAGTGAGCGTGTAGGGTTTTATTTTTCCCTTCTTTCCTGCGTAATTGTGCATTCATCTCTTCAGTCCTGTTGTGATCACTTCCTCCCTCCCCGCCTTCATTCACAATAAAGCCTCCACAACGTAAACGGGATGCGGTCCTATAGGCTCGGTTATGTAATTGGTGGCGGCTGCACTGGATCGAGCGTTTTCTGAATGGACGTGGTGGAGAACGCACAACCGAGGCGAGCGAGCGGCGCGGCGGGGGGAAGAGACGCCAACATTTCACCTTGATGCTGGCTTCACATGAGGCACGGCTGTGAAACGTGTCCTATAAATTAAAGCACGCGCTCTTGGCAGGGTGCGTGCGGGTGGAGCAAGTGTCGAGAAAGTAAAAATTATATTGTCACAATGTGTGTGCTGGATGGAGTCGCCCCCTCCATGTGAAAAGAAACTCCACAAAAGGAGGAGGGGGGGGGACAAAAAGAACTTAACACCTGCATTGTTGGACATTTCATTGTTTGATGAATTGGAGGGCTCTTGTCTTGTCTATAAGTGAGCACTCACTGTGGCTTGATGTCAAAAACTCTCAGCTTTTCTTTTTCAATAACCAGCACAGAAGTATACAGTCGCTGCTGAGAGGGAGTCAGCCATTATGTGCCTCTGGGAGTGTTTGTCGTGCGAGTATCAGGTGGCCCAGATGTATCTCTGCTGCGCCTCTAATGATTATTTCCATGTGTATGTTCCTCGTGTACATTAATATTCACAGTTTTTTAAGCCAGCGCCATTTGCCCGCTTTCTGTGTCACGGCTAAAACCCACCCATGACTAATGAATATTTAAGGGGACGTCTGCAGATCAAGGAACGTCGTTATGATATTGAAGGAGACCTGGCTCAGATAAAACCTGAACCTACTCACACGGAGGAAGGGGGGGGTCGGTTGGGGAAGGAGGGAAAGGAGTGGAGGGGAGGTGAAGGGAAGGCAGAGGGGGGTCTGTTAATCCACACCCTGCAATCAATCCAAAAAATTTTTTCTCCTTTTTTTGGGGGGGCGACACCATCCTTCACTTGTCCTCTGTCGCTCGTCACCCTCTTTTCACATCCAGCCCATTTATTATTGACCAACAAACTGGCACAATGCGTCCACAGCATTCAGTTTTCAAGTGGGCTTCTTTCTTTCTTTCTTTCTTTCTTTCTTTTTTTCTTTCTTTCTTTCTTCTTTTCTTTCTTTCTTTTTTCTCTCTTTTGACTGATTCAGTCACGCTTTCGCACATTTCTCCCACCTGATTATTTGGGTTTACTCGAGTGAAGAACGTGTAAGGGGACCATGCTGCACTAATGTAGCAACTTGCCTCTTTGGAAGAGAGATGCAACAAAAAAACAATCATTTTGTACTGTACATGCTCACAGATGGCAGGTCAGTATTCCAAAAAAATGAAGTGCAGTCGAAAGACACTGCTGCCCAAACAGATCAGATGGAGACGTCTCCTCCTGGAGGCTCCGCGGTGCCACTTTGCTGGTGCGGCCACACCACGCTACCAGGTCGTCCTGGTGAACCGGCTCTTTACATGTTTAAATCTTGTGCGCGCGTGTCCACGTTGTTTGGAGAGGTTTTCTTTTCTTTTCTTTCTTTTTTTTCTCCTTCTTCTTCTTTCCTTTCTTCCCGGCTGTGCTTCTTTATCACACCACGCGAGAGGAAAATGGGAGAAGCGTGTGTCACTTTGGTCACGAGTGGAATTCAACTCCCTGAATTGCTTCGTGGTTTCATTTTTTATTTGGTTTATTTGTTTGTTTTTCAGGAAAATGAAAAATGTTGCGTTCACAACTGTTGGAAAAGATAAAACTGAATGAAAATTTTTTTTAAAAAGCAGTAATAATTTAATGAATCGGAAGTGAATTGATAGAAATTGGAGGGGTGACTTTGCAGATGAAGTGAAATTAGCGCGGCAATTTGAATGTTAAAGTCGGGTGTTAGAGCGTCGCATGACAAAAGACTTGCACTTGAGTCCATTCTGGCACTTTGTCTAGCCCAGTTGAACATATTTGGCAGCCATTTTGGGAATGCAGTAGAGATCCATCAATATAACAAGCCACTTTGTGGATTGCATCCAGAATGTCACAGCGCTTGTTAACTGCTTGGCCTTTTTGTCTCTGGCACAGTTTCTCTTTTCCCAGCTTTTTTTTTCATTCTTCTTCATCCTCGTCTGTTTTTTTTCTCCAATTTTTTTTAGGGGGGGGGAGAAATTTTCCATTCCTTTTGTGATACTCTTTGGGAGGAAGTCTCCCCCCCCCCAATGGAGTAAAACAAATCTTTGTTGAGCGATTATCAAGCGAGACTTGTTTCAGACGCCCATTTAAAAGTCAAAATCTGGTGATTATGGAGCGATTTGCCTGTTAAAGCTTTTGGAGACTTTCTGTTTGAATATTGGGTGTTGTCAGAGGAACAAAACATAAAGTTTCTCACCTGATGTTTTTAGTGTAAAGCTACTTTTGAGTCCCCAGTTGCCATAGCAACATTGTAAAAGTCAAGTGCTCTCGACGCTTGGGGGGGGGGATAGTAAAAATGTTCCAACACAGAATACACTTATTTGTTTTTTTGTCTATATTTTCTTTACCCAAGTTAAATTGCTAATAGCCAGGTAATTGTATCCCTGAAGTCTCCGGCAAGAAGAGTGTTTATTCAATAAACTCTACGTACCTTTTTATCTCCTCTCATGCCGTCCGGTAAGAGTTATTCAGTGGATGCCAGTTGTGCTGTGGTGGATTCATCTCGCCAACTCGGAAGTTATTGGCACACTTGCCACCTCCTGGCTAACTGGCTGAGATCCTTCTCAGCCACACATCACCCTTTTCACACATAATGTGCTTCTCTTCATATTATCTGGCTTTAACACACCAAAAAAAAGGAAGAAAGAGATAGATTGGAAATACTAATCACCAAAGCCATTGACAGTCCACATAGCCTGTCTTAGTAATTATGGAGAGAATTTCCCCCGTTTAAGCTGCATTATGCAACAGAAAAACACACACGACACCGAGGAGTAATGGTGATTTCCTCCCAGCTATAAGGCAGGGATGAAACATTTCATCCTTTGTTGGAGGGGGGGGGGATTCATCTTGTTTATTGATGAGGTTACCACGGCAGGAAAAAAAGGGAGGGACAAAAAACACATTTTTGGCGTGAAACTAAAGTTTATTGTTGTTCGCCCAATCAGGGTGTGTTATCCCTGCGTAATGGCTGAAGAAGATGTGTGTGACAGCTGAAGGCGGCTTCCTTTCTCTCCGGCGTCACGCGGACCAAATAGAGAAAAAATAAAATCTCGCTCTTTTAATCAATCGATTCCAAAAACCGCCGGTCACGACAATGACCTTTGTGAAACTCTCTCTCCTTCAGATCAGGCAGCATGTGAGACAAACCTGACAAACACACCAAACTTTATGTCGTGCTTTTTGGGTTTTTTTCCCCCCCAGATTTTCAAAGGGCTTTTGTTTTGGAGTCTTCCCTCCCAGAAACTATCACAGGAATGCGTCATGAAGGCGCACATTGAGACCGAATCAGTAGTTTTCAATTCGTCGCCAGTCGTCAGGGAAGCTTTGTTCGCTTATAAAACCGCGCGACTTATGAAACAGTTGCTCTCCTAAGTTTTCAGGTTGGTTTGATAAAAATTAGATTGTTGGGGGGGGGGGTTGGGGGGGGGGATTGATTTATCAAACTTTCCAAAATACATGTAAATACAAGATGAAGAGCCCACAGAGAGCACTTAGTCACACAGCTCTGTTTACTGGTCCCACTGAAGCAGACCCTTCTGTGGTGGGTTTATATAACACTGTGGTATTTTTTTTAATGGTTTTTCTCAAGATTCCTAATGTCATTTTAAGCAACACGTAAACAACAGCTGTTTTTTTTTAAAAAAAGAACACAACTATACCCCCTTGTTTCATGCTCGCACTGTACAAACACAGTCCAGTGGTCGGCATGACCATGTGTTTCCATTACCTTTCCTGAAAATTGCAAACAGACTGTTGATTCGTGCTTCTTTATATTAACCGTGCTGCTTTTCAAAGTTTTTCATTAAAGCTTGTCGGTCTGCTCTGCAACACCCAAATATCAAGTAACAACTTGAGCCCAAGTTGTTTCACAACCGGCGCAGGTTCTTGTTTTTTTTCTTCCTTCCTTTCTTTCTTTTTTTTTCTTCACCCCCTCTCAGGTCGCGCTGAAAAATATTGTTCTAATCCACCTTTGAATTTTGGTAAAACTTTATTTGCATGGCGTTCGAACTCAATGGGTATTCTCCCTCTGTAAGCTCCCCACACAAGCCAAGGTATTCAGCTGATGTGAAAAATGTATCCTGGATTCTAATAGCAAAGCTGTATGTTTGCCAAGGTGCATGTGTGTCCTTAGCTCACCCTGCTACCCATATGGTTTTCTCCGAGTCGCGGTGCGATCGCTGCCTGGCTGAAGGGGGGGGCGAATCTCCAGAGAGGGTTTAGCAATAGTAAAAGAGTACCAGAACACTTGGTAACTTTTTAGACTGTTGTACTGAGGAATAAGTTAATTCTCTGCTTCGGTCTTGGCATGAGGAAGACTTTTTAAGCCTCGTGCCAGTAAACTGCGCTCGCAGCAGCCAAAATGTTAAGACTGTGCACAGTCTCACTCAAGGTACACTGGTGTACACCGTGCTTTTGGGTAAACTCAGGGGGAATTATTGACACAATGGTATTTGTGTTGCTTTTCACTTTAAAAAAATTAAGATTGCAGGAGCTTTGGAGGATTTTCACAGAATCTAAACAGTTTGTGTGTGTGTGTGTGTGCGTGTGTGTGTGTGTATGCGCGTGTGTGTGCACGTGCTTTCTTTTCATTGAATGAGATTCTTGGAAATACAGCTGCAGGAAATCACTGTCAGGCATTTTGCCTCGTGAAAGGAAATCTTGAGCTGAGAAATTTCTTTTAAAATTTGCATCATGAAAATGAAGGGATTATCTGCTCCAACGCCAGCTGTGTTTCTCTTCTTTGCCTTCAAATTTACCTTTTTAATGTCAGATTTCAAAACAAAATTGCTGGAAATGACTGTCAATTCAACCAAAGAGCTCTCTGTTTCAGCGACATAAAAAAAGAGTTATTATCCTGATTTTTTGGGGGGGGACTTTTTTATGGTTGTGGAGGTTTTTTTTGTTTTTTGTTTTTTTTCTTCTCTCCAACAGTTGGTACAGGTGCCAAAGGAAATGTGCGTGTAACCTGCTCAGCAGCCAACAAATGGAAAGGCAAATGTTCAGGATTACCGGAGCTGCTTGCCTTGTTCGACAATTAGTTTTTAGCAGCGATAAAGAAAGCGAGCCGTGATCGTCCTGGTGGCTTTGGTAACACCTGCACCACGTTTTGCACACAGATGCCGTCCACATGTCGTGGAGATGTTTCGCTGGTTACAACAGCACAGTGATAATTGTCAGTTGTGGAAGCGATGCCACACTGTTTTTCACTTGTTTTGAAAACTTTTTTTTGGGGGGGGGGGACCTTGTGGCAGCTGCTGTGTAAACTCACATTAATCTTTTTTTTCCCTTTTATGATTTCCATGAATAGGTTAACGAATATGAATGCATTTTTGCACAAAATGTCTTTTATGGCCTTTGACTGTTGTAGGCTTTGCTGTTGGCTAGTGTCTCAACATTCATTCACTCGCGCATGTTTTTTTTTTTTTTTCATTCCTGCTTCTGTTCAGGGTCAGTCCAGCGTATCCCAACATGCATTTAGAGGAAGGCGGGTCACTGGGCTAACACACAAACGAGCAGAGAAAGACACCGGCGGAGCGACTCGGCGCGAGCTGTTAAAGACACACTCGATCCGTTCAGAAGAAACCTTCCCTTCGCAAAAAAGGGAAAAAAAAAAACGGGTGCAGAATCCAGTTGGAAATGAGGCGGCAGCCGCACCAAATCCCTCAATCTGAGCATGACGAGACAAATGACTTGGAAGCAGCGCGTTTGTGATGTGATCTGCTGAAAATACTCACGGCCGTGTGGCGTGACTTTTATAGTGATGTTACCAGAAACAGCTGACCAGCTTCGGTTACACCCGAGGGCTTATGAGCTATAGATCGTTACCATCAAAGATCAGCGTCGAGCCACGTACACTCGAGCAGACCGCACTGACCAGCAATTCACAAGCACCAGACAGGCCCAAAAAGCCCGATGATGATGATGATGAACGGAGCCGATGAGGGTCACGGCTCGTGACTCGGCAGTGACTCGCTGCTTCCCGTGGCTCCAACAGGACGACCAGAACAGCGCCGACTCGTACCAGTCCAGAAAGGGGCTGTGTAGGGACGGTGAACAGAAAAGACTTCTTTTGCGGTGTTGGCGGTGACACTTTGCATAGCAACAAACAACGTCAGCCAATCAAGATAATGGAAGCACATTACAAACCAACCGGGGTTTGCTTTAATTACAGCTTTGTAGGGCTACACCAGTTTTTTTTTCCTCTGTGTGGACAAAAAAAGTGTAAAAGTAAAGTACATCACAAAAATTGTAATAATTATCTCTCCATTACATGAGTGCATTTTTTTTTTATAAATCTTACCACTTCAAATATAATTGATCCTTAAGGAGAGATGCCACTGAGGCCTGTTTTTTCAGGGGGGAGGGGCACAGTGGACACGAACAAAGCAAACAGGTAATAAAAAGAACAGAAATTAATCCAAAAAAAACAATAGAACGTGTGCTTTTAAGAGCCAACACACCAGTAGGTAGGAAGTCCAAAAATACTGAAGCTATTGTCGCAAAAAATTTGAAAAAAAGCACCAACTCAACAGAGGCCGCCTTGAAAAACACATGGATGTTTGTGGAGCCTGGTGAGGTAAAACAGCGCCCTATGTTTACACAACTTGTTATATGCTATAGAACGGGTATAACCACACCAACTGGTGCATCCAACATAGTTTCCCCTGCAGTCATTCGAGAGCTTTGTGGCTAATAAAAGCAAGTTGTGCATATGAGGAAAAGCTTTCGGCAAAACTAATTTACAACAGAATAGCACGCGGCAAAGCGAGGGCAGCATTCCTCAGTGAAACAAAGGGGAAGAGTGAGACGCAAAGTGTGTGTTCCTGGACATCTTTTTAGGTTGTTGACAGACAGTTTGGCAGTTTTTATGATGAAAATCTGAAACGTGCACGTGAGGAACACGGAGTCCTTCGGCGTTGATAAATGGGACTTATATGAGGCCCATAAACGGCCCTTTGTCATGCGCTCGCATGTTTTTATCAACTTTATCTGTGTTTTCTCCTTGTCATTAGTTATCAACAAAGGTGGCCGTGCTGAGGAACAGTGCATCTCTTGGAGGACTCTCGGTATCTCACCGTTTGGCAGTTTGGCAAAATGACTCGACCCATTAAAAATGCCCTATCACAACTGATACGCTCTGTACATGAATGACCTTATTGTGCTTTTAGAGGCCCGATTTCCACGGGACTGATGACTTATCTGCACGTTCATTGGACTGCACTGACATTTCAGCCCGCTCAAATTTCCAAACAATATCTGGACTCCTTTGAATGTGCTCTGAGCAGAGCGGGATTGACGCGGTCCTGGGAGGGTAGAAGCACAGATTTTCTGGCCTTGCTCTCGTTTCTTGTGAAACTCGGCAGTTGGCTTGCCTAACCAGTCCGTCTTGCAACACAAACTGTATGGATGCAGTTTCCCAATATGGTTCGATTGCTCTCCTGTGTTGATTTAACAGAAAACAGCACCTTCCCTGCCAACTGCGGTTCAAGTCCTCGTTGCTCCCTCAAATCGCTCGGCCTGCCTGCGGACCACTTGACCGGCCTCAAAGACACTCGGTGATAGAGTGTATAGACCACTCTTGCGGTCGGCTGTGTTTCAGCGCGTCAGCATTACACTTTTAGATGGGTCATATGTCAAACGAGCTGATGAGACATATATAATCTGTATTTACTACACAACAGCTTGCCTCTCTATAAATACTCCCAGCAGCACTAACATCCATAAGGCTTAAAATAAGCACTGAATGTCTTCATTTAGTCTTCTGGATTTAATATCCTGTTCACACACTGTGAAAAATCGTCACGTAAGAACAGCATGTTCAAGATAGCTTTATTTACCTGAGTGACGACTCAGTTTTATCTCAGCCCGATGGCATTTGTATTGTTGTTGCCGTAGCTACAGCCTCAAGGAATATGTTGCATCATGAAACCATTTCTTTCTTTTTTTTTTTTGTTGCCACGTCCACTTCCACTGTTCCCCTTTCGCTCTGTCTCCTCTGCCAACACGCAGCATGATCACGGGTATTTGCTGCACGTCATTTCTGTGGCCCGGTGAATCCTTTTTGAATTTCCAATATCTCGCTTGCCAAATTCCGGGTGGAGAGGCCGGATCGCTGACCCCACAATCACACCACCAGCTACCAAAACTGCAGAACTGTGCTGACCTGCTTTAAGCACACGCCCCCACCCCCTCGTTGCATTTGTGAAAGTTCAGCTCTGTGCTGGACCATTGCGGCACCGGCCCGCGCTTCCCCCCCTGCCCAGCTGCCGGTGAAAACACATGGTGCACCAACTTCCAACATTGCTCGCGGTTACGTTCACACATGGCGGAATAATCATGTAAATTCACTGTTGGTAGTTTAATTGGCGTCCAGATTTTGGGTTCACATTACAGACACATTTGCCGGGTATTTGGTGTAATAATGTGTCATTGAGGGGAAAAAAGAGCCTTGTGAAGGCTACATGGCACAAATATATCTTTGTGATCAAACAGCAGACTCTCGTTTGAAATGCACACACACATGAATGTTGTGTATGTGTGTGACAACATGTTTTGTTGAAGCCCAGTGAGAGCAGTATATGAAACCCGGCTATATTTAAAACTTGTTTGACCAGCTTTTTTTCTGTTTCCTGAACTCATAACACTGAACATACACGAGAGTTAGTTTTATTTTCGGTCCGGTGTCTCCAGTGACGAACATGGTCCACATTCAATGTAAACATATCGAGGGGGGGGGGGCTGATCCCCACAGGGTCACAGCCGTATGCTCATTAGCAATAGTCCCACACGGTCCTGGCAAAATCCGGCACAATGCGTCTTCTTTCTTTGCTTTATCTCTCAAGGACGGAGAGTCAGGAGATGTTTTGTTACCCTTTCAAGATATAAAGGTGCTACAGTTCCTCCAAAATACACAGTCCACTTGTTGACGTCCCTGCTGTTTCATATCCAGGCCACACACACAAACACAGATATATACTTCACGCAGTTGTATGGTACAAAAAAAAGGAATTATTGCCAAGCTAAATGAATTCGTATCTCTTCATCATGATACCCCGCTAATAGACAGACAAGTCCTATATGAGCAGCTGTGTAGGTTCACGAGGATCTCCTAATGGCCTGCGAGGTCCTTTTTTGGAGAGGCGAAATGTCCTCGACGTGTGTAGTAGCTGTGGAGAGGCAGTTGCTGTGAACACTTGTGCCTAAATGATAACTCTCGAATTTAGCATTATCTGCTTCGGGGTTAGAGGTGTTTTGGAGACTGTCATATGAGTAGTCAGATGGTTCTTTTTGGTCAAATGCTCATTAACAAAAGCGCAGCCATTTGCCAACTCAGAGATTTTTTTCCTTCTTTTTTTAAATCGTCTGTTCCATCACCAAAGTGACGTACTTTCTTTTCGTCCTGATGGCCTGTAGCCAGCAGCCGCTATTGGCTTTTCTCCCCCCTCTGTGCTCACACAGGAAACCTCACAATATACAGGATGAAAAATTTACAAGTCACACTAATTTGTGAGCGTGGACTCTGCCTGAACATAGTATACTTGAGGTAGTTTATCCTCCCATCTGGAAATGCACAATGGCTCTGCTATGGATAACGGGTGGCTGTGGGTGTGTTTTTGACAGAGAAATGACGAAGTTGAACAAGCTGCCTTGTCAAAAAATTTACTTTAACTGTCCTCCACTTGTGTAATGCCATGGCAGTGTTTATTGTTATTTGTTTGCTTGAGGAATTTATTTGAAATCCGCACATCCTGTCACACTGAGTGGCTCTCTGTTGGACTGCATATCTTAACACATTCATCTGCTGTGCTATTAGAGACGTTTTAGTGGCTGGTGGAGCTCGACACCGACAGTCAGATTAGATTGGGGAGTGGGGGGGTGGGGGGGGGGTGTAAAGAGTTAACAGTGGTTCCAGTTCGTGTTAGATTTACAGAAATGCACCGACATAATACAGTTATTCAAGCACTTTCAATTGAGCCGTGGTCATAACGGCACACTGGTGTAATTACTTCATGATGCTCTGACCACGCACGAGAGCATTCGCGTGAGAGGGGGAAAAAAAGTGCTGTTGTGAAATAATGAAATTGTATTTTATAGTGTTTCCAGATTTTTTTAAAGCGTCCCCCGGTGGTGAGTCTGAAATGTAAACTGTAGCTGCGATGAAAAGAAGCGCCGATGCTGAGTGTTCAGTGGGCGCAGCTCCACCTCGGAGGTCAGGTTGTAATTGCTGCAATAACAATGCAAAAATCAGACGTATGCGAAGCATGTTTTAATTACCGGCAAATTCCAGAGATATTTCCTCGACTATCTAATGTTGCACCCCACAATTTCAGTCAAGGGAGAAGACGAAGAAGAAGAAGTGAAAAAATGTTGTGTGAAAATCTTGGCTCAACTTGTCGACAGCCTACGTGGGCTTGTTGATGATTTCCAGTGACTGCCATAAAGGCAAATCAATTAAATCTGGAGACTGTGATGTGTTTGCAGCAGCTTCTCCTGAAGTGTGTGCGAGTTAGGTGCATTACTTACCTGTTAAGTGCTCCACAGCAATATAGAGGCACACTCAAAGGTAATAAGAGACATGGCGCTCTGAATTACTCCAATTCAATCAGCCAGCTTGCCATTGTTTGCCAGAGATGAATCCTTTTTTTTGTGATCATTTTTAATTGTGCGGATCAGAGGGAGCCGGCACTATGGTGTAAGGCTGACATTTCATTTGAGTTGTTGACTGATAGCAGCAAGTTGTGTCCACGTATCATTTATTGAGGAGCACACACTGTGCCTTCATCCAACCCACCCTCAGATATCGCTCGTCAGATCCACGCTTCGTCACTCGATTGTTGCTTAAAATCTCCCACTGTCCTCACTACATATTTACATTGTGAACTGAATTACATTAGATCGCATATCCCGACCATATCATTAAAGTGCGATTTTCGGGTAGTTTATATGCTAATGCACTCGGACTGAATAGATGATTGAAATTAATAATTATCACGTTGGACAGTGGCTGTTAGGCAGCGGAGGTTTCAAACAAACTTGCCTGCTAATAAGGTGGAACACAAAAACACTCTTGATAAGTGCGGCTCCCCATCACATTCATCAAGATGCTGCATGCACGAGCATGGACATGAGCTTTTTATAATGCCCCGTGGCCCTTTGTCTCCACATTGAAATGTACCAAAGGGGCCTTGAATATATGCTTGTAGTGTGTTGTAAGCAGTATTTGCATATTCAAGATGTACATTATTCACATGGCTGATACTGCTCCTTTCATAAGCATGCCTCTTATGCCTGTTCTCCACCCCCATCCCCCATCCTCGCCATTTTAACCCCCCACCCCATCCCACCCTGCCCCCCCCCTTGATTAACTAATGTCCAATTCGATGCAGCGTATTTCATGAGCTTGTCACCTAATACAGGCAGCTGATTAACCTGGAGTCCGGCTGCTGGAGTTGCGTCTCTCGCCTCTCCCCGTCTTAATTTCTTTTTTTTTTGTTACCCCCCTCCTCACCCCTCCCCTCTCTCTCTCTCTCTCTCCCTCTACCCCCCTTCATCCTCCCACCCCTCCTCAGTCTTTGTTGTGGCGGCAGCAGTAGAGCATGCATTGCACTGGCGGTCTGAAGCATTGTGTCTGATTTCCAGCAGACAAACTGACCTCTGGGGATTTATTGACAGCAAACTCCACAGAGGCAGACACAGAGCTGGGAGCAGGGAGGCAGCCGGAGAGGGGCGGAGGGTGTTGGGGAAGGTTTGTGAGGGGGGAGAGGGAGGGGGGCACAGACAGGGAGATAGAGGGAAAGACAGAGAGAGAGAGAGAGAGAGAGAGAGAGAGAGAGGGAAAGACAGAGAGAGAGAGAGAGAGAGAGTTTCAACGTAATGAAACAGGAAACAGGTGGAGGCGCACAGAGAAAGAAATCAATATTGGGGGTGGGGTACGCACTACGAATTTAGTTTGATTTACAAAAAAAAATAAAATTCTCTCCCCGCCGAGTATTAGCAAGTGAAAGAAAATGGCCGCCTCCTACAAGGATCTAATTAATTTTGAAGGATCATCAGCCCCTTTAGTCCAAGGCAGGGTACAGGAGGGAGGGAGGGAGGGAGACAGACCCCTGGGCTGATTAGAATTCACTGCAGGTAGGCGCTGGCTGCTGCTCACCCACTGTGTCACGGCTAAAATGGAATCACTGTTGTGAGTGGCAGTCTGGGCAACTGAAGCCTGCTTCCCTTGGCCTGCTCCTTTGTTGCCTGCATTCACCTCACTTTACCCCTCAGGCAGGTGGATTTACACGTCGAGATGGCAGAGGGGGAAGCCACAAATGGAACATATATGTTTGCATTATCTAATAGTGGCCGTAGTGAGAGGAATAGAGAGAGGAGGAGGAGGAGGAGAAGGGGAGGGGGGGGGTTTGTTAAAAAGGGCCCATGCTACCCGGATACAGTTGCGCCTCAGCAGGAAAGAACAAGGTGAAATTTCTGCCATTGTGGTAGATTCAAGCACAGCAAAGGAGGGTTTTAAAACAATGAGGCTTTAAGGTTATTTTACTGATCACACTGAGACTGAAGGGAGGCTTATACCTCTCGTAGGATCACGGTTTGGGTTTCATCCGTGCTGGTGTGAGGCTCGTATTGCGAGCATAGTAAAAAAAAATAAAAAAATAAAAAAGGCCTGAATTACAGAGGTTACTTTTAGACGCAAGTTTTTTTTTTTTTTTCTGCCGAGATGAGAGAGAAACAGAGCGAAGCGCCTGATTCAAGCCACAGGATTCCACACCGAAGTACACGTTTTGCCTTCGACCAAGAGAGAGAAGGAAAACGAGCGAGCGCGTTTTTTTACTTTCACCGAGCAAACGCTGCTAAACAAGCTATTACCTGTCTCTATGAAGTCGTCAAATTTGTTTGTCGACGAGCGTTCCAGGAGAGCGCACGTCTCGCTGCCTGCAGATCTTCTCAAAGTGGGGCCCGTGGACCCAGAAGCAGCCTGCGAGCGCCGCTTTCTCACTCATTACACTTCAGCTGTGCTTTTTCTCCCAGATATTTGGCTTCGCTGCACTAAATTATGGATAAAATCGTCATCTTTGAGGCCCATTTATGATCTGTTACCTTGGCTCAGAAAAGTACGAGAGGTGCATGCGGCAAAGCGATCCTTCAAGAGTGTGTGGATACACTGGAGAGGTCATCGGCGTGAAAATCTCATGGTTTTTCATCGTTGGATTTTTTTTTCCTTTTTTTTTTCTCTTCTACCTCCGGTTTTTTCAAAGTGAGAGGGGTGTGTGTGTGTGCCCGTGTGTGTGTGTGTGTGCCCGTGTGTGTGTGTGTGTTCCTCTGAAAGTATTCAGGAGCTGTAAAAGAATAATTTGTGTCAACATTAATGTGCAGGTCTGGTCAAATCCTGTTCATTCAGCAGCACATTGGAGTTACTGGCATTTCACAGAGAGCACTTGATGTTGGTGCTGTTGCGAGCCTGGCTGCTACGACAATGGATTTTACTCCATTTAACCAAAAAAAAAAAAGATGATAACTTTTTTTTTTTTCCAAAAAAATCACAAGGGTGTGACATCACACTCCGAATTACGAACCGAAGCCAAGCATTCCAGACGGACAGACGGCGTAAAAACCGAGGTACTTTGAAAGCGTCGTCGCTTGAGGTACCTGATGGCACTTTGAGCAGTGTGGGACGAATAAGATCAGATTCGTCGCCTCGCGTGTCGGCGCTGCAATCCTCTCTTTACTTCCTTCGACCTTGAATGTGGCTGGTCTGACATCGTTTTGTTCCCCTGGTTTGAGGTCAAACCTTCAGCATACTAATGCGTTTGTACAGTATAAGAGCAATTGTGTCAGGCTTTCTTAGCGCCAAACACGCTCGTCACATGCTTGATGTCGTTGAATGCTTGTCTTGTGTTTTTCAATGGACGCCTTGTGCGTTTAATATTAGACTCTTTTTTCCTATGATTGTGTCAAACGCTGCCGTGCATCTGTATTCGACATTGTGTTGTTTTATGTGCAGATTTGAAAAGGACAAAAAGCTCAGATGCGTCGACTCCACCCGCGCACGCACACGTGCGCTCTCACACAACCTCTCGCACGTCCCAGAGTGTGACTGAAAGCTTTTCTAAAATATTGAGCAAAGGGGTCTCTTGTGTAAATTTACGAGGAATTTAGACTGTGTTTTTTCTGGGGAAGGGTGTGGTTTTGTTGCTCAGCGGCTCCGATCGTTCTTGAGAGGAGACCTGTCTCCTGTGCCAATAATATATTCAACCTTGATTCGTAATTTGTGCCGGTGCACACAGGAGCGTCCATTCGTCTCGCTGTGAAAAAAAAAAAGGAGAGAGAAAAAAAAAAACTCTTGACACATCTGTTGCAGCACGTTGATGGTAGATACTCGCGTTACTGAGGATTTGGGTTCATTAAGGGAGTGGCAATATCGACGAGGCAGTATGTGGCATTAAGATTTGTCTTTGTCCCCCCCCTCCCCCCCTTACTCTCCAAACACTGTAGCAGAGCAACACATGATTTGGACAGAGAGGACTGACAGCCTTGCCTAGCACCAGGCCTCTGATCAGCCATCTCCACCAGCAAACTGAAGCTTGACCCGCTCCCCATCACCAGCCACAC
Organism: Malacoctenus tetranemus; assembly: GCA_032274765.1. NCBI lineage: Eukaryota > Metazoa > Chordata > Actinopteri > Blenniiformes > Labrisomidae > Malacoctenus > Malacoctenus tetranemus. The sequence goes on from JAUESF010000006.1 coordinate 7,992,203, forward strand.
AAGCATCTTCGTAACAAAACGTCATCTAACTGTGAGTACCGCACTTCTTTTGCTCCTTTGTTTCTTTTTATTGAGTGTTTTTTGGGGTTTTTTGCCTTTTATGTTGAAGTAGCTAAGCTGGAGATAAGCATTAATACTTGTGTTAACACTTTAGTGCTGCTTCTGCTGTAATTTTAGCTAAATTCTGCTTTTTCTGAACAAACAAATCTGTCACTGTCAAATATGTGTTTATTGTTGGGACCACTGTGACATTTATTTCTATCCAGTCTAAAATTCGGCTCCAAATTGTAACTTGTATGTCCACATGTTCAACTTTTCCACATTTTGACTCTGTTTCCCGCAACTTGACCCCTCATTTTCAGCACGTTGTCCTAAATACATTGTTGGATCATGTGTAACTTAATTACCCCCAAATTAATTAATAAGATTCAGACAGTTTGGGAGATCAGACTAGTGCCGGTGTCTCTGCGTGCATGAGGAGCACAATAATCTTTTCTGTTTCTTAAGGTCAGCCGTTTCACTTTAAAAGAACACACTCTTGTATTTTTCCATGTGCCAAATAAATAAGTTTTACAGCCAGTTTAAAATAAAACAAAACCAGTTCTGACTCTCTCACACTTTAGATTTTGTTGACAATCAACAATCTTAGCAGCACAAAACGCGCCTCAAGTTACCTTCCCCCGCTGATCTGCCGGGTCACATTATGTGGTGTGTTCCTTCCGATAGTTTGGAAGCGCCATCACTGTGAACACATGTCTAACAAAAGAGGCCTCTTGTCCTCTTGGCTCAGTGTGCCACCTACTGGCGGCTGGTGGCACTTCAGGAGCACGCCGCGAGTGAGTGGAAGGAAACTTGGATGAATTAGGAAGGAGGACCATCCTGATTGTCCTTCACTGCAGCGATGTGGAGTTTTTAACCCGTGATACAACAAACAAATATTGCACAGAAAATAAATCTAATCTCACTTGAAAACTATTCAAGACCGAGAGAATACACACACACACACACACACACACACACACACACACACACACACACTTATATATATATATATACTACATCTGTATTTTTCGTTTTGTTTGGTGAATCCTTGGGCGAGCAGCAATATTTATATCATTTAGATAATTGTTTTGTTGAGTTCTTGCGCTCATACTTATAAACTGCCTGCCGTGGCGACTTCGTGTGTAATCCTCCCCCCACATGAACCAGGAGTGGCACCACAATGTAGTAACACGTTTGGAATAGTGGAAATCCAGCTGCGGGTGTGCTGAGTTTATTGGAGGCCTAATAATCCAGCCATCATGGGGTTTTTTACAGTGAGGTGTGTTACTTCCCACTTACAGGTGACATCAGTTGCAAGGGGATGACCGAGCGCATTCATAACATCAATCTCCACAACTTCAGCAATTCTGTACTTGAGACCCTCAATGAGCAGCGCAACCGTGGGCACTTCTGTGACGTGACCGTTCGGATCCATGGAAGTATGCTGCGAGCTCACCGGTGCGTGCTGGCCGCTGGAAGCCCCTTCTTTCAGGACAAGCTGCTCTTGGGCTACAGCGACATTGAGATCCCCTCGGTGGTCTCAGTGCAATCCATCCAAAAGCTGATTGACTTTATGTACAGCGGGATCCTGCGGGTATCTCAGTCGGAGGCCCTGCAGATCCTCACAGCCGCCAGCATCCTTCAGATCAAGACCGTCATCGATGAGTGCACGCGCATCGTCTCCCAGAATGTGGGCCTGGCCGGGCCGGGGGGCTTCCCTGTTATACCAGGAGACTCTGGTCAGGAAACACCCCGCGGCACGCCGGAGTCTGGCACTTCTGGGCCCAGCAGCGACGCAGAGTCGGGTTATATGCAAGCAACATCACAGCAAAGCATGGATCGTACATACACATCACTGTATTCCTACTCCGGCCTCTCTGTGCACAACGGCACCCGCGAGCGCCCCCTTTACATTAACCCTCTATCCACTAACTACGACCCGACTCTCAGCACTCAGAAGGACCAGCAGTCGCAAGATCCGCCCTGGATGAACCGCATCCAGGGCGGATCCCAGCAGGTCGACCGCTTCATCACCACAGCGGAGTCCACTCACTGCCGCAAGCAACCCCGCCCGGTACGCATCACAACAGGGGGGATGCACATCAAGCAGGAGGCCGAAGACGAGTACAGCTGCTATGACAACATGGGGGACTGCCAAGACGACACTGACAACACTGAGGGTGTGGAGAGTGAGTCCAAGGTTGAAAGTTTTGACTCAGGGGTGAGCTCCTCCATCAGTACTGAGCCGGATACCATGGAGCAGCAGTCGTACCTGCAGGGCTTTAACCGAGAGGGCAGCGGGGACAGCCAGCCCGGCGGAGGGGCTCCGGTGCAGATCGAGGTCAACGACTCGTCCCCCGAGCAAGTGCAGAAGACGGAGGACGGGGACACTTCCCACAGCACTAGTGACAGTAGCATGATGCAGCCCCTGTCAAACTCAGTCAAACTCAGTCCCGTGTCCCAGTACATGCGCCAGGTAGAATCACACACCAGCAACCTGAGGATGCAGCACACCGTGACCAGCAATTCCCAAGTGATGGGCACTGCTGGAAGCACCTTCCTGCCCACACTGTTCCCCACACAGTCGACTAGAGACCACAAGCCTTTCCCTTACCTTACTGGCCAGCAGCAGCCCCAATTTGTGGCAGTACCGCCCCCTGCAATGACTTTTGCTAACACCATGTTGGTACCGCAGGCGCCAGTTCAGCAGCAACAGGCTGCAGGAGGAATCGGTTCGGGGGAAAAGAAGCCCTATGAATGCACTCTGTGCAGTAAAACCTTTACTGCCAAACAGAACTACGTCAAACACATGTTTGTCCACACTGGTAAGTGAACGTCTCACAGGTACACACTTTTCTTCCAAGTCCAGTGATTGTTTTCTTAACTTGTCGGTGTTAAGAAACAGCGGAAGCAGTTTATTGATCAGAGCTTGACACGAGATATTGTGTCATCATGACCAGTACTGTTCTCAGTTTATTACCCACGACGTGTTAAAGGCTCGTCACCCAGCGCTACAATGGGGGCCTTGTTCCTTATCAGCGCTCCTGAATGCTGTGTCACTCTGACAAACCAGCGGCGTACAGGGTTTTTTAATTCACGCTGAGAAAACTGTTGAAATTGATCCTGGAATTAATTTCGTATCGAGCGCCGTTTTGAACGCAGTTCTTCCTTTGAAACCACCCGACCCTCTTCAGTCAGACGAGAGCGACGTCAGGTGTCACGGCGATGACCTGCTGGGGGTCAGGTTAGGGTCAAAGACAGGAAATCGACGAAAAACAGCAGTTAATAAAGACAATAAAAACGGGTCGATAATGTATTTTACAATTCAAATGAGTCAGTTTAATGAATACTAATTGTACATCAAGAAGATAATATTAGTATGCGGTTTGGAGTTTAGACATAAAGAGACGCTGCTGCCCAGCGTTTCATTACCAATCTCAGTAATTTAACTTAATTACAGACAGATGAAAACAGCCTGAAAATGGCATTGATGCGGTCACAGTTGACTGGTATCTTTGTAATCGTTTATATTTCCTTTACAATGGCAGCAGAGTGCTCACGCTGCACATCACTTCACTGCACACGTTTCTTTTCCTTTTTTCCCTGGCGGCACTGACGGCTTTATCAGTCACATACTGTGGAAGTCATCGCCACAGAGAGAAAGAATTGAATATCATATAATTAGATGATCTCATAAGAATTGCAGACTCAAATGGCCACTGTTATTCATTACGATTCACCGCTTAGCCAGAACCACTGGTTATATGGAGGCCATTTCACACAATCCCTCTTTTACATACACAGTTGTGCGCAACAGAGTGGCAACATATGGAGAGGAAAAGTCACTGATTGATCAGCCGACCTGTTTATTATCCACGTCCCAGTAAGATTTAAATTCAATTCATTAAAAGTGTTTAAACAAAGGAGAAGCTGGGTTTGTGGGATGAACAGTTATTCTACCATGTTTGCTCCACAACAATCTTGTACATTCAATAATGCACGTTCCTGATAAGCAACCAAAAAAATAAGTTCAACCCTACCAAGTTAGAGGTTTCTTTTCTCACAGTATCACACCGAAAATAAGGACCGAAAAATCACTTTCTTCTATATGTGAGGTTCAAGTTGCTGCATGCACAGATGGTTTCACTCATTTTAAGGCTTTTAGTGTTTTTAATCCTATATTAGTGCCTCCCTGATATGCAGTGTAAAAATAAACGTATCCAGTAAATGTAATCAGACTATACAAGTACCTTTATGCAGCACACCTAAATCAGTAACGCGACAGTATCAAGGAGTGATGCATGGGCGCATATGCAGCTGAGCTAATGTGTCGTTTGCTGTTATCAAATATCTGTCAGAACCAAGGGAGGCAGATTTTCAATGGCATGAATCACGGCATCACAAACACGCTGTCCCGAACAAACACGGTAAACATGTTTATGATGTGGGTGCCAGCTCCATGTCGGTGATGTGAGTCTGACCCTGAAGTGTGACCTTTGAGTGAATCAGATCAGGAAGAGACTCTAAAATAAAAAAATGAAGAAAACAACCTGCTTTAAAGAAGGAGGAATAAAAAGTATCAGTGATCGGCTTCATTAAATCAGAGCAGGGAGCTGCACATTCATTTGCTCTGTGCAGCAAGAATCAATAGATAGACAGCACTTTAACTTGCATGGTACAACGTGCCTGTTTGCAGTGTTATGACTCTCCTTCGCGACCTGTTTGTTTTACTGAACTATTGATATGTTAATATTTTACTGCCGATAATGTCAGCGCTGACAATTAAGTGAAAATGAGCTGACCAACTGGCATGAATATAAATACCTAAATATTTCTTTACGCTCCGAAAGGAAATTGCATTATTTTATGTTTCAAATTCTCCTCTGTAGCATGAATTGTTCAGATGTTAATGTTGTGAGCTGTAAAGTCCCCTGAATGTGACCTAACGTGACCATCAGGGCGCCCTCTCAACAGAAACCTGTCCCCACAGTGCCGACGCTCCGGCAGGCTCATTGAAAGCAGCATCCTAACAAACCTACAACAGGTTTAAATAATTCTAGCCTGAGGTGTGTTCCTGTACCGCAGAAGTAACAGTGCTGGCTTCAGGCATCTGCTGCTGCTGCTGCTGCGCAGACTGAAGTCAGCGCATCCCACCACATGGGCTGCGCAGCTCTCCGAGTCGTCTCGCCGCGTTTCAGGAGCGTTTATTTTTTTTAAAAAAAATGAGCCTTGATTTGATTCCCAGACACTAATTCTGTCCGAAGTTTTGTCATTTATAAAACAAACTTTTTTGCTTCAGCTTAATTACACTCAGTCGCCAGGCAGACCCTCAAATGTTTCGATAGGAAAAACAAAAAAAAAGCGCTTTTTTGTGGCATTTCTGAAGATGGTTGTTGACGTGATAAAGAGCCAATCAGGGAAAGAAGGTTAAATGTGATAAAGTCGGGAATTTTAAAAAGAAGTATTCCTAAAAATGATGCAAATGGTGTACATTTTGACAGAAACGGAGACATTACCCGACCATTAGGAGGGCATGCCTCCTGTAGATTGTTGCGTTTATGTAAAGCAGCCTGCCTCCTTCCACGCTTTAGGATCTAATTCTCAAAACGTGTCTCTTCTCTTTTGTCCCCCCCTAATGCTTTTGTCTTGCATGTACATCCAGGTGAGAAGCCTCATCAGTGCAGCATCTGCTGGCGCTCGTTCTCCCTGAAGGATTACTTAATTAAACATATGGTGACACACACAGGGGTGCGAGCCTACCAGTGCAGCATCTGCAACAAGCGCTTCACCCAGAAGAGCTCGCTCAACGTCCACATGCGTCTGCACCGTGGTGAGAAGTCCTATGAGTGCTACATCTGCAAGAAGAAGTTCTCCCACAAGACCCTGCTGGAGAGGCACATGGCCCTGCACAGCACAGCCAGCACCATCGCGGGGCTGTCAGGGAGTGCCGGCGCCCCGGGCCCCGTCTCCATCCCCATGACAATGGCCGTCCCCGAGCCCGGGGCCGGAGTGGTGGCCCTCGCCATGCCGGTGAGCGGCGGCGCCGGAGTCGGGGCCGGGGTGGGAACAGGAGTGGGCGTGGCCGCGGAAGCAGGCTGCCAAGAAGGGACCACCTACGTGTGCTCTGTCTGCCCTGCCAAGTTTGACCAAATGGAGCACTTCAATGACCACATGCGAATGCATGTCTCCGATGGATAAGTACAAATAGATAAACTTCTTTCAAAAAGAATGACAAATAAAATGGCACTAGATTTTCCTTTTCTTATTTTGAGGTATGAAGAGTTATGAGTATAGACACTGGCACATTAAGTTTCCCAAAAAAAGATTTCTTTTGTTTCTTTCTGTTATTCTAAAAGAAAAAAGATGGTGGCCTTAAGGCTTAGTAGTTTGATATTGATCTACTGGATGGATCCTAACTACAGGCCTCTAAATGTATGCTTTCCTAAAATACTGATTTATGTGTTGAACACTACCGAAAGGCCTACGAAAGAAACACATACACACAGACACACCCTTAGTGTAGGAATGGCTGAATGGATAGACATGTGTGCATCTATGTTCTAGCTTGTGTGTGTGTGTGCGTGTGGATGTCTGTCCGGTCCATGTGCGTGCGCGCGTGCGTGCGTGCGTGTAAATTGCCATGAATTATAAATCGTGGCAGTTGTGAACCCATACTGACCAGTTTGGAAACTATAGATGTCCAAGCTTACTGTGGTATAATTTACTATAACGGAAAAAAAAAATCATCTGGGGTCGGGCTACATATTCCCTCTAAAAAAAATACTGATGGTCACAAGATTGCCTTCTTCTATCAAATAAAAAAAGGAGAGTAGTTAATTTGACACTGGGTTTTATTTATTCCTCTGGTATTAAGGGATTATAATGCAGCTGTTGTCAAGGTACCAATTTTACTCAAATGTCACTCCCCGTCCGTGGCGATGGGGACGAATATTTCTCATGTTTTGTAATCATTGTCCATGCATTCGGATGATTGCGGTCACGTTTTACCAAATTAGGGTGTGTTGACGAGACAGTGTCTGAGCAAAAATATGTTTCTTTTTTTTCCGAGAGTTTAACTCATTTGCATACACTGCCACTAATATCTTAAAAGACTGTTAAGGCTAGTAGACCTCTTCCATTTCAACACACGAGAAAAAAGAAAGATTCTTTTGCTGATGGGTTTCATTTCTTTCTTTCTTTTGAATCTCAGCCTTTTACACTCGCAGTTATGGCAGGTTGGAATATGAGCCGAAACTCTCTCCTTCATTATTGCTGCTCTTCAACTTGCACCTGACTGTTATGGGATATAAATTAAAAACAACACACGCACACGCACACACACACACACACACACACACACACACACACACACACACACACACACACACACACACAC
>JAUESF010000006.1:8024603-8035804 GCA_032274765.1 Malacoctenus tetranemus
CCCCCCTGTAGTGTGACTGGCCACCACAGGACCTCTGACCCCCCCCCCCCCACACACACACACACACACACACACACACACACAATTTTCCATTTTTCCGGCAGGAAGTTAATCATCGTACAGAGATGCAATTCTTCATTGTGTCATAACAGGGGACAAAGTCGGACCTGAAAGTAATTTGGAGAGGGGGTGTGAGACTCATTGTGTCTTTGATTTTCACCTTCAGGGTGGTTCTCTCACTGTGAAATGCTAAAGGTAGGATCTTTTTATTCAGTTTCACCTTCAGACATAATAAGGAGAAACAAAACAAGAGAACAAAAGAGATGAGGAAGGGACGTCTTGGGGTCACAGTGAGGTGGATACACTTTACTCTGTCCGTCTTTCCTTGTTGGACCAAACACCTTCACCCACAGGTCACCAGCAGCACTGGAACAAGCAACGATTTCACAGTCCCAGTTTCTGCTGATCTGAATGGAAGAGACCAAGAGACTGCAGGAGTCGTCAGAGAGCCGAGGAGGGGACCTATCTAATTCTGCATTTAAGCGCGCCTCAGCAGGAAGCACCTGTGGGGCAAAAGAGCCATTTCTTACAACCATGAAAAACGTGGTTCAAATGGAACCAGGGGACAGTCTGGTTCTGCTTCAGTTCAGCAGTGAATTTCTTCTGAATGATACGGCGCGAAAACCTTCAGAATAGGCTCGGTTTTCAAGGTCAAAGCCATTAAGGTCGATTCAGTGGAGACCTGAAGCCAGTTTGCCTTCAAAGCTATCAAATAACATCAGAAATAGTTGAAGAGTTGAGTGGATAAATGAAGGGTTTCTCCAGTTAGGGTGCCCCCCCCCCCCCCACACACACACAACACTCAAAACAAATACAAAACAAAAAAGCACTTTTCCTGCCATGCATTGGCTGCTCCTTGTGCTGTCCATCAAGCTGATGCCTGAACATGGCCGTCACGACCCAGCTGGTGTCCCACAGGAACCATTTGAGCATCCCCGAGGCAGAGCCAGGCTGAGAGAGAGAGGGGGGGGGGGCGCAATCATGGAGGGGCTTTAACACTGTTGCGCCACGCAGTCTCCACAGTCCGATCTCAACTCCGGCTGGACAACTGTGGCGCTGCGCCATCAAACCCAAATGCGACACAAGCGGCGCTCGGAGCGAGTGCTTCAGTCCGACTGATGGGAGCTCACAGGCGCTCGCAGGCGCACCAACTTTCTGGATGAGAGATTTGGGATTGTTCTTTGATTCCATTTGCTTAAAACCTGCCGAGCACGCGGAGTCCGGATCATCCTCCTCCTCATCGGGATTCGAGAAAATAGATGGGACAACAAAAATCGCGAGAATTTGAGTCGCTCCGGTCCTGTTTTGGCAACTTTGCGTAGCGTCGGCTCGAGGCTCAGTCCCGTGCGGGCGCAGCAGCAGGGGGAGCAGAGGAGCAGCAGAGGAGCAGAGCAGGAGGCTGGATGTGACAGGAGGCTGGTCGCTGAGCTGCAGCGAGTTTCTCAGTCCCCCCCACCCCCCACAACTCTCCAATGTCACCGGACAGGATGATGATCATTGGACTTCTGCTCAACGTCTTCTCTCACGGTAAGCGTCTCAGAGCTGATCCCAACACGCGGGGATCCAGGTGATTTGTTCAAGACTCCGTCTCAACTTGGTGCTGGAACCGAGTCATGCAGTTCAGGTTCCTCATACAAGTGCTGGATGAATTGTCGCTGGAGCAAAGCCCCGAGCTGAGACGCACACGAGGACAGAACGCAGCTACTTTTATTGCACTTTTTAATGTCCTTTTTTATTTAGGAGCTAAAAAACCACTTACAATAAACTTTTTGTAAATAACGTAAACCCCCAAGTTTTTTATAAAGACTGTACTTTGGCTCTTTTTCAAATATTTAAACTGAACAAGAGCGCAGAATGTGAAAGGTAAGTGTTCCAGCAGGAAACAGGGATTTAAATAAATGAATAGGATTAATTTCCAGTTTGAATTAAAGTTTGGAGCAATAGAAAAAGGGGTCTATTAAATCAGTTTCCTGTTCATCAGAGCAGAAGCAATTTTATATTTCAACACGAGGGCGACACGGGCTCATGTGTGTTATTGCCGCCTTGGACTCTGTCCAGGAGGAGCTGCTCTGCTCCCAGGTATTGATCGGAAGTGTCCCCAGAATATGGAAATCTCCCGCGTGAAGCGCTGGACTGAAAAGCTCTCATCTCAGCTGCTCGCGTAAAATGCCCATCAGGAGCTGTTGAAGGATTAAATCAAAGAGCAAATTTCTTGTCAGCAGCGTGAGGGAGCGGTTTTATAGTGTCACAGTGTCGTTAGCCTTTACTGGATAGGAGATGGAGAGCGAGCAGTCAGCGGGATGAGTCTGGTTCATCCCGCCCACCAGGAACACACATGCACACATGCACACACACTCACTCACATGCACCCACTCATCAAGTTTCTGTCGAATGAAACCCAGTGAGTGAGGACAATATTGTGGCTGCAGCAGACAGGATGACTCCCAGTGGGGTATAAAGCTGCTGGTCTGTGGTTATTAGTATTGAATTTTATTTGTCTTGATAATTTTTTTATTTGAAGTGATTTTCAGTGCTGTGGTTGTTTTTTGGGGTCATGTAACTTGATGTATTGTTGACTCAGGGCAGCATGAGATTTCCTTCCTGTGAAACAGAACTTTACCTAAGGATGGAAAATTTCATGGGGGCTCATAAACAGAAAAGAGACAATTTTAGGGGGGCGACAATGTATAACTATGAGCGCTGTGAGACTCTTGATCTCAACGGTTCTATTGCTATAAACGCCTCATTTGGTAAAACAGGTTTGCTCTGTTTCTTATCCACAGAAATGAAACGATATAGTTTGATCCCAGCTGATATTGAGGGGGCAGCACTTTGGTCTGAAGGGGGCACAACCTCCACGATTTCTGCCCATTTCCTCAGCTCCACCAGGTCGCTGCTGCGCTGGAATTAGCGTGAACACTGTAATTGTTGGCATTGTGTCTGGAGCACAGGAGGTGCAGGGCCTCTCTGCAGGGAAATTCAGACGATAATGTCAGGTGAGGGCACCCATTAGAGATTAGTATCATGAAATGATTAATGCTTTCTTGTGAATGTCAAACCTTTCAGGCGCTCGGTAGATCACGCGCGGTGTCAAACCCACCTGCCAGGCACTTAGGTGGAATCACGCCAAGGAAAAGCAGATATTTTTTCCAGTGCTAATTAATCCAGATCTGAATCATTACACATGCAAATGAGATGGCCTGTCATGCTATTGAGTGCTGCCATTATACCTGATTGCCAGACAAAATGCTGGATTCAAATTTTGTTCAACGCGGCCGTTGGAGAAAACTGTGATCTTCGTGAAATCTGGATTTGAAGCATAATCTGGTTTTGGGCGAACGTGATGCGGCTGTTTTGTTTCGGCTCTGTTTCACTCACACAGTGTGTACAACAGCATTCCTTTGCTGGGTTTATCGCTATTGTATAAATAGGGTCACCCCTCTGAACTGTATTCTGTTTCATGCAACATTATTTTTACCATGCACTATTTCTGACCTTGTCCAACTCTGTGACCTCGACAATGGATGTGGGTGGTTTCTGTAGGAGCACTCTGCCAAGACTGGACAGCAGGTGGCAGCAGCAGCAACAAACAAGATATTAGTTAAAACTAGCTACCTTACTACGAGTGGAAAGGGTGAATGTTTGGTGACCATTTAAGATACCAAATCGTATTTCTTTGCATCAAAAACAAAAAAAGAAAACTCATCGTCGTCATTTAAAGGTAAATATACTTTGATGTTTAAGGTCCGGCTGATTTGAATCCTTATTTGACTGCTTGTGGCCCCCTGAACTAAAATGAGTTTGAAACCCCTGCTCATGCCTGACCAAGTTGATGAATATTATATAAGTTATTCATCAGCATTATACTATTTTCTCTACTTGTGCTCAGTGATATGTGATAATACTCAATATGCCACCAAATGAGACCATCTTTGTGGGTGAAATCAGCAAAAAGCTGCTATTGTTGAGTGACATTTGGCCTGACTTTGACCCTGGTCTGCCGGCCCCTGTGGATTACTGCTGAAGTCCCAGTCCAGGCTGCAACTGCAGATTGAGTGCAGCTATTTTAGAACCTCATTTAGTGGTCGTGATTGAGCCGTAACACTCTTGTCACAAATTTATTACAGCTCATTTTCAGGCCGCGTGGAACTACGCAGCCTGAAAATGCCTCTGAGAGGAACCAATATCCACACGCTGGAAGTGGTTTGTGTTTGGCTCCTCGACCCTACCTCGGCTCTACCTCGGCTCTACCTCGGCTTGAACCAACTCGTTGTTCCTGCCCGGTTTTGGACTCCTGTGTTTCTCTTCTCTGCCCATGCTGGGGCATTGCCAAATGCACATTCCGAATACACGGCTACTTTATGAATTAAAAGTATGATTTAATTAGATCGATTACATCAAGGACATCGTGAGCCTGAATGACACCTGGTCGGGCTCCCAGCATTAAAAATCGTTTCTTAATTTGTATCATTTATGTGTCGTTGCCTGTTACACTCAATTTGTTTGTGTGTGCTCTGCATCTTGATTGTCGCTCGCTCACACTTGATGGCACAAACAGAAATCCACAGCCTGATGAAAACTGTGAGCCTGTGTCGTCTGTGTGTGTGTGTGTGTGTGTGTGTGTGTGTGTGTGTGTGTGTGTGTGTGTGTGCGTGTGTGTGTGCGTGTGCGTGTGCGTGTGTGTGTGTGTGTCTGGCTAAGAAATTATTTGGCACATTGAAATTTAGGACTGCAGCAGGCAGCAGAAGGCAGGAGAAGCCTGAAATATTCATATGGCTCTCCACACACGGACTGGCTGATGCGGCACCTGATGCATTTCACCAGGAGTGCAGCGGAGGGATGCTTCCTGCGTGATGTGGCTGCACAATGTGCCGGCACAGCTCATTTAGTGAAACATTATCCATGTACCAGAGGCAACCAAGCAAGCGCTGATCATGGACATGAAGTGATGAGTCCTGCTCACACGTGCGCTGCCGCGACCTCTGGATTCATGAAGCTTCACTTCATTCTGTCGGAACCTTTTGAGGACTTCCAACAATTACCTGACACACTGCTCTTATGATGAGAACACTCATTGCCTTGCGTCTGGATGGAGGCTGCCAAGCACCTGCACAGCACCATGGACCCCGAGCCTCGTCCGAGGGGTCCGGGCTTCAGAAAAGCTGATGAAAGCCAGTGGAGCCATGTGAGGCTTTCCAACAACACACTTACACAGAGGTACAAGCCTGTCAACTGTTGTGACCTATGGCTTCAGCAAGTGGTTCCTAACCTGGGGTCACGGGACCCTCTTGGAAGGCCGCCAGAGTTCAAAGGGAGGCCCGAGGCTTTGCCTGCGTGGGGCTGTGGAAATTAAAATTGCACATTTCACAGAAAGTTTAATAAGACGCTGCAGAATCTACAACAATCAATGCAAACTGCTCTTTAATCTAAGTTTAAAGCTTTCTGTTTCTTTATGTTACTGAGAATGTTTGGCTTCATTGTAATGTTCTGGTTAATCAGAGATCAGACGCTGGCTTTCTTTGAGGCGCTTGTTGGCAGGCTTCACACAAAGGTTTGGGTTGCACAGTCGTGTCGACTGTGTCTGGAACAGTTGTGCTTTTATTGTGGCACATAAGGACGAACAGAAGAGCGACTTCTCCTCAAGTGACTCACAAGTCAGTGCAGGACAGACGACAACAGGAGGAAACAACTCAGGTTTGATGGTGATTGCTCTGAGAGTAAGCTGTAGTGCATAAACAGCCCTTTTAGTGGCTATCTTAGACGTTTGTGTTCATATAGACCGATGCATTGAATCAGTACGACTGCAGCAAAAGGGGAAAAGCACTTCCTGTTTCACTTTCTGTCTCATCATGTGACCACGGCTCCTCCACTCTGGCGAACAGGTGTGAAGAAAAACTGCAGCATTTTCCTCGTAGTTCACACAGTCACAAAAATTACAAAGTTTTGCTCATTTCTTAATAAAGAAGCTCTTGACTCAGGTTGCCTGGAGCGTTCCCCAAGTTTCCCCCAAAGAGGACATGTGCAAATTGTTAAGCATATATTTAACGTTATTAGAAAGTTTAATTTTGGGGAAAAAGACGCAGCGAGGAGTGAAGCATAGAAAGTTTGCAGCTCAGCAGAAACGAGCGTCAATAAGGAGCCACACAAGCCTTCATCAGCACTGATTAGTTGTGAGTGTCCTTCCTGTGGAAGCAGCTCCGTCTGTTGTAGCACACAGAGCAGGGTGAGCTTCACACAGTGATTCATAAACACTCAGCAAAAAAACACAGCAATGTTTTCAGAAAGGCTGATGAAGAATAACCAGCAATGACAGAAGATGGTGCACTCACTGTTGAAAATTACTGTAAAATACACAGTAGTTTACTGTGTTTCTGTAAAGTAGATTGTTGTGAATGTTTATAAAGTAAAATACTGTATAATATATACATATATTTGGTATAATACTGGTAATACTGAGGTTCAATGTCACATTGGCTACATGGTGGCGTGGTGGTTAGTGCTCTTGCCTCACAGCAAGAAGGTCCCGGAACTGCGCCCAGGTGGAGGCCAGTCTGTGTGCTGTACATGTAACTAGTGCATGTGTGTGTTCTGTCTGGGTACTCTGGCTTCCTCCCACAGTCCAGAAACACGCGTGTTTCATGTCTTACGGCTGCTGCACTTTTTTCTTTTTCTTTTTTTTTTACAATAGCTTGTGTAAATTGTCAGTGAATCACTGTAATTTTTGTAACAAAAACGTACTTGTCAGTTGCTGCCAGTTAATCACTGTAAAATTCACAGTTGTTTTGTGACATTGCTGCTTTAATCAACCTCAGTGAAGGAAATGTTGACATCCTCATTCCTGGACTGAGATGAGGTCAGTCTCTCAGAGTTTGTGTTTTTAATTATTCATCCATCCATTGTTAGTTGCTCATTTTTTGCTCAGTTAGTGTTTGTGTTTCTCATGATTTGGAAAAGACTTATTTTTCTTCCCCACTCACTCATATTAAGTGTTTCTTTCCCTCTCTGTGGGGTTAATGAGCAGCTTTACTTTCACTCTGACTCCCGCTGCCTTTTTTTTTTAACATTCTCAAAATTGCCATTGGATTCATTCAAACGATTTATTCCCGAACTGCCATGGTGACTGTAGGCCAGATTTGGTATTTTAACACTTTAGTCATACAGTTTCCTGACTGCTTGTTAAAGTCTTGATTCAACATCACAAATCTTAAATTTTCCTTTTGAAAAGTCTCAAGTAAGTCAGATTTTATTGGTCCGATGTCTTCTTCCGTCCATCCCCCTTTCTTTCCCTGACCACTCCAAGTTTTGTTGGGCTCTGCTTTAATGGTTGAGTGTTTAATAATAATAATAAAAAGGGATTAGATTTATATCGTGCTTTTCTAGGCACTCAAAGTAGGTCCATCATTTATCACTCCTCATTCATACTTGGTGATGGTAAGCTACACGTGTAGCCACAGCTGCCCTGACGGAAGCGTGGCTGCCATTTTGTGCCTACGGCCCCTCCGACCACCACCGGAACATTCACACTCATTCACACACCAGTAGTGGCCCCACTGGAGGCAAGGAGGGTTAAGTGTCTTGCCCAAGGACAAATCGACATATGGCAGGGGGAGCGGGATTCGAACTGACCTGCTCTACCTGCTCTGCCACAGCCAAGTGTTGAATTCAAGGAAAGCTTGCCAACTCCCCCTCTGAAGACACAGTGGTCTCGTGGGTTCGAACCGGGAACCTTTTCAGAGTGAGACAGTGGAGCCGCACTGTGCTGCCCTTCATCTCTACTTGAGATGGCACACCCCTAGAAATAATCGCTCCCGTCATCATAACTGTTGATAAATGAGAGCATTCATGTGAAAGATTAATGCGACCCCCCCACACACACACACAGACACACACACACACAGTCTACTGTGACTTCCTTCTCTTTCACACGTCTTCCCGTCCTGTTCGCCCCTCCAGTCTAAAATGCTCCACAACAATCTGGATGCCTATCGAAGAGAAATTCACCCCCCCCACCCCCACCCCCACCCCCCACCCCACTGAGAAAGTAGGTCTGCAGCGTGTGGCTCGTCATTTACAGCGTTAACCTTCATCAGCTTTGCCTCACAAATTCTATTAATCACCCCAGTGAGAAATCAATAGAGTGCATTAGGGCTCACGTATCACAGTAATTCATCTCAGATTCACTCTCCTTCCTCCCTGTTTTTCCCCTTTAAAAAACAGATCCCCCCGCACTCACACCAACAGCTCCCCTCACCCCGGCTCCCACTTTAGTCATTTCTTGCATAGCAAACTGCATAATGTAGGCACCGGGCTTCTTTATCATCATGACGTTAAATAATGTTTGAGTTATTTAAATATTTCTGACCTGTCTGCTGGACAAGATTTAACAGAGCAGCTCTGTCCTCTGTGTAGGCTTCTTTTTCTCTGTGCGTGCGTGCGTGCGTGCGTGCGTGCGTGCGTGCGTGCGTGCGTGCGTTAAAAATCACAAAAAGGCGCTCGGAAACTAAAACTGCTGATAGTCTCGCTTTATCAATGGGAAGCCTTGGGGACCAAACACTGAGAAGGAATAATGAACAAACCGTTTGCTGCCCAAACAGGAGATTACACGAAGCCCGTTTAAATTGCAGCTCAACATGGTGGGATTTTGGTGCAATTATTGAGGTATCAAGATACATAGATAGGCAGACAGACAGGTAATCATCACCTTTAGGTTGCTTGGGGGAGCTGTGGCTGTGAACATGACTCACTGCCCTATGTGCCCCCCCCCACCTCCCCCCTGTAGAGCCACTGCAGTGGCTTTGAAAGTTTTCCTGCAGCGGCGCTGAAGCGTAGCTTCTGTTTATGATATGTCTCATCCCGAAGTCAGACGCGAGCCTCATGTGGCGCCCGAGATTGCAGAACATGCAGCAGCAGAATTGGATTGCAGCCGCGCTTTGTGACGCCAGTCAGCAGGGGCTTAATCGAAGTGTGAACCAGATCTAACACAATGCTGCGTGTGTTTGTATGAGTTTGTGTGATGAATAATGTACTGAAGCGTGAGTACATGTGAGAATACAAAACGTGCAGCTATTTGTTAACTGGCAGGTATTAAGCTCCAACGTGATAATATGCACAGCTTAGTTCCTGAACACAGCAGGATTGTCTCTGTTTGGCGGCCTGTTGTGACCTGCCTGTGAACTATGTGACGTCGTTGCACCGCACTTCGACTCGTACTCACAAACTTGAACTCGTGTTCACAGCAGAGACTTCGTAATTGTAGAAATGAGAGTTGTATTCACAAGAGTTTGCACTCACAGCTTTTTAGAGTCACATTCACATGAAAAACATTCGGAACCCGAACAATTTGTGTGTGACGTCAAACCTTACAAGTATACGAGTGGTTAGAATCGTGGATGCATCTTTTTGACAGCAATCTGACTCCATAGCCTGTTCTGTTAGTGCTGGTAAAAAGTGACACAATATCAACATGTAACCAGATAAAGTGGAAGAGTGTCTTCATTTTGCCTACCCAAGCTTTTTTTTTGTGGATCTCTGTGTGTGAAGTGTAATTTGGGGGGACAATTATGAGTCACAATTAATTTCCCAAAACGCTCCATCAGAACACTTTTCTCTGCGCTCTCTCTTGTCTCCCTCAGGCTGCGTCTGGCCTTCCTCCATTATGTTTCGAACGGGACGGCAATCAGCATTATGAAATGATTTGTTGCTTTTCACATCCAGTCATTCTGGACCCAACACTGCCAATCAAAACTCACTTAAAGGGCTAATCTCTACAAAACCAACACGGCTGTTTCTCTGAATAATGCTGTTAGCTGTCGAGTAAATGTGATTGGTTGATAGATGGCACATTTATGCAGAGTGATGTGAATTTACCCCCCCTTGGATGGATGGATGGATGGATGGATGGATGGATGGATGGATGGATGGATGGATGGATGGATGGATGGATGGACATGAATTTATTGTGTTATTGTCTTTAAGTTGACGTGGGTGCAAAGTTTCATTGTTTTTCAGTCGTGTGCTCTGTGGGTGTTGAGCGCTTTTGACAGATAAAAACTGTTCCTGTGTGACTGTTTCGAAGCGGTCCCAGAGCAGGACGGCGTCCCGTCGGTGGACGTTCGAGGCGAGCGACTGTCTGAATGTGAGATCCAGGTTGAGTTGTTGTGTAAGACAGAAAGGTCGGGAGCGAAGACATGGGGGCTGGTTTCAGCAGGCTGCTGGAGTGCTGCTGAATAAATTGGCTTTGTTTCTGACATCACATGTGGAGACAGCGGCCGACAATGGTGAAAAGCTTTTCCTAATGGAGGGACTCTGCTGCGAAAGGTTCTTGCCTTCAGCTCTTCTTACAACAATAAGAGCAGGGCTCTCATACAGGGGCTCCTGTGAGTGTGTATGTGCCTTTGGATGCAAACTGTGTCACATTAACAGGCACCACACAAATGTTTGTGAATGCTTTGCGGAAGTTGTTGACTTAATGCTCCTAAATCTGTAAAGAGACAAAAACGATTTTGTGATGTGACATTTTACATGGTTCAAAAATACAGGTGACTGTAAACACCTGGGATCTCCAAGGATTCAGATACTATGATCAAGCCAGAAGGATCACTCTCAAAAATGACACTTTTGGATTGATGTCAGCAGTCGTAGTGTTCCACTTAACAGGATGAATCATGGTGTGTAAAAAAAGGTCAATCAAAGAAACGAGCCATGAAAAGCAAAGATCCATCAAGCACTGCCTGAGATGCTTTGAGAACCTCGTATTTTTCTGTACGTTTAACTGCAAAGGAGTGAAAACGAGGTGATTTGTGTGATTCTCACACTGTTGGCCAGAGCGCTACGAATAATGTTGTGAGTTTGGATCAAAAAATGGAGGCAGGAGGAAAGAGGACGATAACCTCTGGCCCTGAAAGTTGACAGGACGACAACACCGACTCATAAAGTGTCTCTGAGAATGTCTGGGAGCGCGTATTGAGCTCACTTATCGGAGAGCAGTGTGGTGAGTGATGAGAGAGGGGAGGCGGGGCCGTCAGGTCTCATTGTGGCAGAGTGTGGAGCTTCTCCAGGCGCTGCGACAGACAGACAGACAGACAGACAGACAGACAGACAGACAGACAGACAGACAGACAGACAGACAGACATAGAGAGCA
>JAUESF010000006.1:8053310-8068564 GCA_032274765.1 Malacoctenus tetranemus
CCCCCCCCCCCCCCCCCCCCCCCCCCCGTGTTGACACAGGGTCTGCAGCTGGTTTTCCGACCCCCACGTTTAAACATCAGTCAGGAGGCAACTGTTGTCTGCTAAACCCTCCAAAGAGACAACATGTCATGTTATTAGGTTCAGATTGTGCACGGACCCCCGAACATCATTTATTGAAAGATCATGCAAAATCAATGGTTTCCCTCTATTTCCTTGATTCATAAATTATTAGGTCATCTCTAATTTATCCTTCAGTACCTACATGTGTTATTGTGTTGCTGCAGTTCACATGCAATTCAAACAAAAACTTAACAGCGCCGACAAAAGGATGTGGTCTGTTGTGGGGGGGGAGGGGGGCAGGGGGCGGGGGTAAAAAGTTCATGCTTGTATTTTTTTTAATCAATATATTGCACCTGGTTCTATTTATTGTCACTGTTCCTCTTCCTGTGTCAATGAATCTTGTTCAAAGAAAAGTCATCGACCTTGTTGGTTTCCACACTCGCTCCTGACGAGATGACAGTCTGGGGAAGGAGTGGAGAAGCAGAGAGAGGTTCCTCTGGACAGCTTCCTATAACTGTTATCCACCCCCCCATGCATAATGACTCTGAAGCTGTTTACTCTCTGAACATTTATTTGGAGCAGCTCATGTAGATGCGCAGTGATTCACAATAAGGATCACAAATGCAAATAAAGGGGAAACGGGGGCATGTTTCAGCAGCCACTGTGTTCCCCCGGTGCCCTGTGAAATTTTATTACTCCTTAAAGCACAGCAAGCAATTCTGAGCTTTACGGCACTTGTTCCTCACATGGCAGTAATGCATAACATTGCCTTTGACGAGGAAATGTAATGTTTTCAAGCAGCCGTCAGTCACAAAGTCTCTCAGCGACTGAGGACGCCCCGCTGGCCTTCAAATCAGCTGTACAGCCTCAACATGCGACGAAACAACCCAGAGGAAAGAGAAAATTACAGAGAGAAGAGGAGGCTTGATCTCAGGGTAGGGTAAAAAATGGTGAGGGAGACGTAGAAAAGAGCATAAGAACAGAGAGGCCGGCGCGTGCAGACTGATGGCAGCATCTCAAAGCAAAGCAAAGAGAAGAGGAAGAAATATGAGAGCAAGTAAAGCAAAGAAAGATGATGCAATAAAGCCCCGACACCACCCAGAGAGATGGAAGTGGAAGGACATGGATGGATGGTGGAGGGAGGGGGGGAGGGGGAGGGGGTGAAATAAACTGGAAATCAGTGGAAAAATGTTTTTAAAAAGGTGCTGGATGGCAAACAGGCACTCATAACCATGCTTTTTACTGGAGATGGAGGCACAGAGCAACGGAAGGAGGCAGCGAGGGAGGGGGGCGGGGGGGGGCGTTGAAGTGGGTGGGTGGCCATCAGTGCGCGAGCCCGGAGCGATGAAACATTACGGCGGGATAATGAAGATGGTTCTGCTCGGTCACACTCCACATTAGCCCAGAGTCAGAGCGACCCCAAAGTGTCAACAAGTTAATAGACTGGGTATCAGTGACTCTCTCACACCGCTGCTCGCCGCCACAAACACCAATTATTTACAGGGATTTGGTGGATAAATGAACATAGATACCTTTACATGGGAATTAATAACGTGGTCAGTCTGGGCTCTGCAGCCACTCGGTGGAGGCATTAATGAACGTGTGCAATAAATAGCATGTCGGATGAGAGACCCCTGGTGCGATGCTGCCGGGGTCTAATGGCATTTCTGTGCGGGTGACTCACAACAGCACAGACCTGATGGAGGCTGTGGAGGGATTACGCTCTTTATTTCTCGTCTGCATCACCGTGCGGGGGGTCCTGGGTTTGAACCCAGGTGGGGCCAGGTGTTTTTTCGGTCTGGGTCTGTGTGTCTCTGTGTGTGCAGAGGTATCGGTGGATCATACAGGTTTGACCTCATTTGTTTATTTTATGACAACATCAAGAGTTGATCTGTGGCACTAGAGGGAGAACACCATGATGTCTGTTTGGTTTTTCCAGGTACACTGTTTGAATGTGCAAACGTTTGATCGACAGCAAGAAAAAAACATCTCGCCTGTTTTGGACCACTGGCTCGCCTCAGCTCCAGTCTGAAACGAACATCTTACACACTACAACATGATAGATTTGGTTATTTCTACACTTTTGGAGCGCGAGTACTTTCTTACTGATTCCTGCTTTTAATGCTCCAGTGTTTGATTCGGCCACAGATAAACTGAAGGGAGCTGACGGACAAGAGAAAACAATGAGAAACAGGTCATGCCACACGGAGGCACACAATGTAAAACTTACACGTGCTGCATTTACCCACAGACAGAATCTGCCAAGATCTTTGTAAGGGTGACACAACCTCATTTATTCCATCATTGCAACAACAAAGTTTGCTTCTTGAGCTTCTTTTTTTTTTTCCAAACAGCACCAAAGTATGAAAGGCTTCAGTCATGCAGACTATATGGAGCCTTTATACAGTGCACTCAGGCACAGCAGGGGACTGAAATATGAAGCTGAGCTCGCCACGCCAACACTATGTTTAACATGTCAGAACATGATGGAGACCGTGGACGTGCCTCTCTTGAGAGCAAGACTTTGTGTCTTAATAGGGTCGCTCGTATAATTGAGGGTTAAGTAAAATAGCAAGTGAGTAAATTATGATGTGAAGCAAACATATTGTCTAAATATGTTGTTGCAGAGCAAATCAGGGCCTTATGTACGTATGTGTATGTACATGTGTAGTTGATCTTGAAAGGGGCATCTGAGTTGAAACTACCTTCTTTGCTTTACACCTGTTTTCCTGTTTTGGAGTACTTGCTTTCTCAGTTTGTTGGATTGGTTGTGATCAGGATGCACTATGTGCTGCTCATTGCGTCCCAAAATTCTTTGGAAGTCCTAAAGTAGTTGGATTGGTCCCATTCATAGTCAACAAGTGTGAGTGTTCTGCATGAGAGTCGAAGGAGAGGAGCTCCGAAAATTCATCGGGTTTCAGGCTCTGAAGTGCAAAGCATTACAACAGTGCCGGCGCTCTCTGTCACACAATAGGAGCCATTTATTGTAATGCATTCCACTGATGTTACGATCAGGACGAGCTCGGTCGCTGTTTGGCCCTTCGAGGCACTTCCAAGTCAAAATCCCAAAGCCATGAATTTTAACTCGACCCTCCCGATGAAATGCGCCATTCTCCAGAGGCCTGAACGTCGCACTACATTCATGGAAACCAAGTCCGATCTTGTTGGGAACTCAAAGCTGAATGGCTTTCTTCTTTGTTTTGAATCAACATCTCATTGGCTCTGGATGCGTTCCTGTAAAAGTCTCACAGCCTAGTGTTGAAATATTTCATCCTGGCATGAGATAAAAACTGACTCATGCTCAAACATCCAAGAGGCTCCAGATTCCTGTTTATTTTGATCCCATTGCAGTAAATATGCAAAAGAGGCAGCGGCAAACAGACCAAGCATCTCTAACTTTCTACTGAGGCAAATCAAATGGAGGGGGGGGGCTCTTTAGGGCAATTTGCAACCTTCTATCTCAGGCAATTAGGTGGAGAGAGGATTGACAGCAGCAACCAGCAGATGCAGAGATGTGACAGGCAGCCGGGCGCTCTCCGGTGTAAACTCTGTGCTCCTAATGCTTTGGCTTGTAGATAACTTTACAGATCAGCTATGATTATGTTGCTTATTAATTGAATCAGTCAGCTCTGCCTGGCTGCTCTTTTATTAGACCAGACTTCTTTTTTTCTAATTCACTCTACAAAGGCAGATGTGAGTGATGCAAGCAAAGGGAAAGACAAGACAGAGAGAGGGAAGACAGAGGAGACCTTTGGCAAACTCTGCAGTAATTGCCTGGAGTCATTTAAAAAAAAGGTTTAGAGGAGGAAAAATTGATCCATAGATCTATTTAATCAAGAGCTGACTCAAGAGATATCATTCGGAGTGCCTCCGCTGGCAGACAAGACCGAAATAAGAATAGGTCTCCACCTTTTACGTCCTGTGTTTTTCACACTGAGTTTTGTCACATTAAGTAACATAAGAGTTCTTCTCGTGCCTCGCTCGGTTTCAGACTAAATGAGTTATCTGAAGCTTGTAGCAACATGTTTGTCTGATTTACTATCTCGTTTATCCTTTTTTAGAAATACCTCAACGTAATGAAATTCAGCTGGAGTTGTTTGCAAAGCGACACTTAAAATAGACCAGTGAATCTTCATCATGACATAACAGAAGTGTCACCAGATTGTCATCGTCAGCTGGGGAATTTGATGAGCCTTGAGCACGTCACGCGACGACAACTGCGCCGAACTGGCACGTCGCAGACGCAGGTGTGCATGGTGAGTGGCTCCGTGCTGCAGTGGATAGCACACTCATGTCACAGTGGGAGGAGCTCAGGTTGGAGCCCTGCCCTGAGGGCCTTGCTGCGTGAAGTTTGCATGTTCTCCCTGGTTGTGCATGTGAGTCTGTTGAGCATGAACTTGTCTGTCTCATGGCTGACCTTCCAAAGCTGCACTCTGTCTCCAGCTCACACACTGGGATCGTCTCCTTCCCTCCAGGTCCACAAGTTTGATCACAATAGAATCAGTCGATGGAGAATACTGTGATGTTTTTCTGTTATCGGAAAAAATAATAATTCTCCTTATGTGTGATAAACTGGCTTCATTGTTGTCAATTGTTTCAACAGTTTCCCAAATGGTGAACAGAAACATCAACTGGTATGAAAGGCAGGCGCTACGTAAACAATGTTCTATTGAATTCAACAACTCTCTCTCTTTGCATGCACGACAAGAGCCTGGAAGTCATTAATATACGATAATTAAATCAGAATTTCAAACAAAAGCTCGGTCGCATGCTGTCAATTCAGCTTTAATGACAATAACGCGTCAGAAAATAGAAACAAGGGAACTGAAATCCCTGCTCTCTGATGAAAACACACGAGCTTCTTTTGTCTTAAAACTCCGTAACAAGGAACCGTGGCCAGACTAACTTGTAGCCGACCCAGCATGGGAGGGACGTCACTCAGAATGAGAAGCTGACGTGCCGCGGAAGATCAAATGCTTTCTGAAAATCAAAAACACAAAGATGGAGGTCTCGTTTGAGATCAGCGCTCTCGTCATCTTGATGATTCTTTTGTCCTCGTCCTCATGCGTTTTTTAATTATCCTGCCGAGTTTTTAATTAATTTGTTTCAAGGCCACACTCTGCATCTAAGAGCATGGAAATAAGTGCGAGGGGCTCCAGATGAATATGGCTTCCTCAGCGTTAAAAGGCTCAAAGTGTTGCACCGTGTGCCCGCATTAGAAATGCCACCAGCAGACTGGGAGGGACTGAGCAGTGACATAATGGGGACTCTGGCATTTTTTTCTCCCTTTGACAAGGTCTTCAACATGCTGCTTGTTCTGGACCTTGATCCTCATGAGGAGCGTTTCACTCTCAGCATTTGCAACGGCGCCTTTATCTCCGCAGACAACGACGTGCTGCGTGACGCCGTCTTGTTCATCAGAAGCATCCGAAGAAAGTTGCAGTGAACACAACCCAGTTTGTACACTCAAACGGTGCCTGAGCGCTGCCGCATGTCAGGGTCAGACAGTCCCAGCAGAGTGTGCAGGAGCAGGCACGACGCATCAGCATGTGACATGAAACTCCCCCCTCCAGCGTTTTGGCCACAGAGATGTCATCATCTGTTGCTTGACTCCAGGGAGCTTTAAAAAAAAGGCAGATCGGTGAAGTTCATGTTACATAATACGGTCAATTTGCAACACAGCGTGGGAAAAGCTCCTGAAGAAGGAGGCAGCCGGTGCCACCAGAGTGTAGACGCCACAAAGAGAACAAACCCTGCTCAACAGAATGGACTCGGGAGTTTCCAGTGAAATAATCGAAGGATGCAACACAGCGACCTGGCAGCAGCAGCAAGTGCATAAACACAAGCATGGAGCAAATAACCTCACCTTTAAAATTAAAGTGCTTTAAGTGCTTTGGCGTAAGAGCTAAAGTTAACATGAGACTCATCATTAACAAAAGGAGCCACAGTTAGCAAGAGAGCAACATTCATGTAAAATGTCAAATTAGCACAAGAGCTAAAGTTAGTCCGAGAAGTGAGTTGAGCACTGAAGCAAACATGAGAGCTAAAGTTAGAATAGTGATCAACGTTAGTTCGAACTAAACTGAACATGTGTGTCCGAGCTAGAAATATCCCGTTTTATAAAAAGTCTCATTTAATTGTAATTTCTGATCCAGTTTTTCTCAATTATGTTCACAGAGTTTTTGTAGCTGACGCAAAATGAGAAAAAAACAAAAACCAGACCGTCTAAAAGCTGGATGTTTACCTTCGAAGCAGGAGAACATGAAGACAGCTGAATAACCTGTCGTTACACTTGTATTCCCTGGTTTGACTGTGAACCAGTGATGAGGGTAGCCTGTGATAACACTATCATTATTGCATGTTGGAGATGGGGAAAAGGCCCTGAGATATGAATTATTCTCACTCAAGCATGCATTTTGTGGCAGTGAATGTCTGGTGTATTTTTAATTGCATTGTTTTTAATGTCTTCTCTTCAGCCTGAGTTGACGTTCACGAAGGAAGTTCAGGGTTTCATTCAGAATTCAGAACGACGGTGCATTGTGCAAACAGTGTTTTTCGCAGTCCAAAATCTGTAATGCTAGCTTGGCAAACCAGCAAATCAATGAGTTTGAAGGGGTCAATGTCTGTGAGACGCCTCAAAAAAAAACCACAGGAGGAATCTTTGGCTCAGAGGGGAAAAAACGCTGCATAAAATGTTGTTTTCAAATAAGCTGATTGGACACGTTGGTTGGCACGTCACATTCATATCGATCTCAGGCTTCATTATCATCAATATTTGGTCGGGCAGCATGGGAGCGGCTTATTTTCCTGATGCTGATCAAAATACTTTTTGAAGTTACGTCATTTGTCCAAACATATCTATCTGTGGCGCTCAACAGCACGGAAATTTGCATGAATTATACGCATGTTTAATTATCCAGGAGGCAGACCACCATTGGGTGGATGGTCCAGATTGTCCCAGTATAAATAGTTTCATATCTTCTCAGCTTCCATGAAGGAACATGAACTACTGTCAGAATTCATGTATGAAGCCATGAATCATGAAATATTAAATAATGTATTTACACACGCCTTGAGTGTGGCACCCCATCATCTCCGTCTATGTTCCCTGCTGCCATTTTCCTGACCTGAATCACATCTGCAAATAATTGCATGTGAGTGGCTTATTACATGTCTCATTTCATCTGTGCAACATAACTCCCGCAGTTGACCGGAGACCTGGCTGATGTGAAATTATTAAAACCTGAATATGTGCAACCTGAAGGATGAGTCCTTTTCCCTCACTTACAATATAGTGCAGTATCCGTTAAATCAAGGGTGACTCACAATAACCCAGAGGCATTTGCAGGCTGCGTCCAACGTCCATGTTGCTCAAAGATTACGAGAACGACAGGCATCGCGTTACAGGATGGTGTAAAAGCACTCCGCTGACAGAGATTTTCCATATGAATTAGACATATGGTCCCAACGAGCTGTGAGGGTCAGTTGGCGGTGGGGGTGATGTTGGGGTGCGTGTAACATTAGAGTTATTGTGTCTGCCCCCGCCCTCCTCCACCTCAGCACCTGTTCCGAAAGGCAAATTAATCCCAGAAGCCAAACAAATCCCTCTCTCCCCTTCTGTGCGCAGACATGACGCATCTGTCCCAGCCATTCTCCTTACTGCTGGGACACAGCACAGAGCTCCCTGTGATTACCAGGGGACGAAGCAGCGTTTGGACACTCGAACAAAAGCACAGTAACAAAAAAAAAAACACTCCATGAACTAGATCGTTGAAAAGGTGTCAGTCGACACAAGCGTCTGAGGTGAGAAGAACAAAGGAAAGGCCTTGGACTTGGTTGTGAGTCCTGAGTGTGCCTCAGTCCTCTGCTCCACGTAGCTCTCTCCTGTTTCATAACGGCACGAAATTCCAGTGCAAACCAGTGCATGACTGTGTCCCTAAAAAGGCAATGTGGTGCAGTGCCCAGTGCTCAGGTGGTGGCTGCCCTGATGAGACATGGCTGTTGGCTGTTCTCAGTCCAACTAAACAACATCATCAGTGGCCAATCACAGGGTCCTGCTCTGGGCCCTGAAGCACAGAACCGCAGGGACCTCTCTGCAAAGCCTCTTTTCACGCTTCTCTACACAAACCCAGCAGATGTACAGAAATGCTTTGCTTAAAGGGAAAAAAATATTCCCTTTTTTTCCACAGAAATTTGTCTTCTTTTCTCTCAAACTCGCCAGTTGATGAGATTTTCAAGGTCTTTCTTAGTGTCTCACAAGTCGTACTGCTGGAGACGAAAACACTCCACCATCTGAAGCAGCTTTGATATGCGGCCGCACAAAAGAGACTGAGAAGATGACGATGTATTTTCTGATCTGGAACGCAAATAAAGCACTCATCAACTTTCCTTTTTTTTTTGCCTTTGCAGAAATAAAAGCAGTTCTTTGAGCAAGTACTCATCACCAACTTTTGCGAATGGTAAAAAATAATACAAAACCTTTTTTCAGAGAACTGCATAGAAATTGCATAAGATAATATAAGATATACATCGATGTTTGGTATGAACTGGCATTGGTGTTGTGGGCTGTGCCACCTTACAGTGAGCTGCCCCTTGGTTTGAGTCTCAGCTTTGGGGACCTGTGTGTGTATTGTTAGCATGCTCACCATGTGTCCACTCCTCTGCAGTCTGAACACATGCATATGAGGTCACTTCGTGACTCTAAATTGTCTGCTGGACTGAAAATGTGAGCAACCGTGAGGTCTCTCCGTGCTGGTGTGTCCCCTGCCTCAGCCCAGTGCAAGCTGGGATCAGCTCCAGCCCCCTGTGACCCATGTTGAACACCGGGGTGTTAACAATGAAGTGTAATGATGGAAGAGGCCACACAAACTCTCTCAGCTGTTCTATCCTGCTTGTCACTGACTTACACCTCCAGGTGTGGACTGTGTGATCTTTAGGCAAAACACTACGGATGCAAAGAGTGTGCGTGCGTGCGTGCGTGCGTGCGTGCGTGCGTGCGTGCGTGCGTGTGTGTACGCGGTGCTGTCTGTGAGTAAGGGAGCGAAGGGCTGGGTGGGGGTGGGGGGGATGCACTATATGGCCTGTCTCCGTACCTTTTTCAACCTGCTCAGTGAGCCATGTACTCAGCCTTGTAAACCGCAGTGCTACTTGATTACTTTGTCAGTCTCCTTAAGTGGCTTGTGCTCCGAGGAGAAAATGCGGAGACATGTTTGACAGAGGATGTCCAACGGAAAGCAGGGAGTGCAGGGCGGATGACTGGAGTCGCTGCATCCAAATGAAGGGGAATTATATCCGGCTGTCCCGTGGACGAATAGTCAACTTCAATGTCTTCAGTCAAAACCACATCAGGTTTTGCTTTTATATGCATAATGTCAGTGCAGCGTCAAAACCAACGATCCCTAAACCGACAATCATGCAGAAATCACTTAAATCACTTGGGCGCAGTTGAGATTCATCTCCTGACAAATTCCACTTAACTTCTTTGGATTCATTTCGAGGGATGAAAACATACTTCTTATACAAACTCGTCCTGAAATACTAATCAAACGATACTCCAATAAAACATGATGTCGCTGCTCACTTTCCGCATCTGTTTGCCAAAGAGTTACATTTGTACTTTACAGCTGTGCTTTAGGAGGTGACGAACCAGGTCAGACAGTGCCACCTGTTGGTGGAAGTGGAGACTCGTTTTTCCACGCAATTCACACAAGTTTGTTTTATAACTCAGTTACGTTGAATGATCATCACACTCAGTAAGTCTGTGTGGATACCTTCCATGGTCAACAGCATCACTGACACACATACTCTCTAAATCACTGGATCACTCTGATTCAAACACTTGTGGTTTCACATGACGCCCGATGTGTTCTAATGAATGAGACAGTGGCGGCATCCAATTGTTTGATATAATCACCTCATAATCCACTGTACGATTGAAGACTATGATGTTTCTGTCCTAATATCAGACAGTCAGCAGCTGCAGAGTGTTGCCATGATGCTTGCTGTAGGTACTTCATTGGCTTTTTTTAAACAGAATATCTTTAATACTTGTAATACAGGATAATTATTTGTTGATCTAAAAAAATAAACACGATGACCTTTGTAACGGAGCACTGTGGTGCTGATAAGGTGGGGAACGTGTACATAATGAAGTGGCTGCAATGCCAAAGTGGCCGTGCTTTTCTTACCCTACAAGAATCACTGAGTCTGCGTGACAGCACATTCTGACAGACAAGGACATGACAGACTAGATCAGCTGTGCACCAGAGGAGCAAGCAGGGCTGAGCACAGAGGCCATAACGGCAGCTGGGCAGCCAATCAGTTCAAACTCATTACTGGTACATGAAGAGTCTGCTCCTTCAAAACTGGCTCCTGACTCGCTTCTTGTAATTGCTGTTGTTGCAGGGCAATTAACTGCAGATAAAACAAGCGGGGATAAAGCAGCCAAGCATGAAGGTTTACACGGCTTTGTATTAATATTTCTGTGAAAGACTCAAACAAAAGTAATTGAATTATCGCAGACTGTCTGCTTCTATCCCAAACAGGATGAGATCATTATCTGTACAATGAAAGAAAGCCTGATTCACTTCAACCTGTGTTTTAGAGTGCTTGCAAAATAACAGATAGGAAATATCTTTCAAACTTTAAGCCAGGTGTGCATTCATTTTCCAGCGATACAGACGCAAGAAGCAATACA
The DNA here is from genome assembly GCA_032274765.1 of Malacoctenus tetranemus. Lineage (NCBI taxonomy): Eukaryota > Metazoa > Chordata > Actinopteri > Blenniiformes > Labrisomidae > Malacoctenus > Malacoctenus tetranemus. The sequence goes on from JAUESF010000006.1 coordinate 8,064,067, forward strand.
CAAGAGGTCACGAGCGAGCGCTTGAAAACTGAAGGTCATTTGAATGACAACCTGGGAATACTAAAATGGAAGAGAACTTGAAGTCGCTGTATTTTAAGTAACCTGCTCCTAAAATACTCCGCAGCGAAGACTTTTCTTTGTAGGTGAACTGTACTGTACAGAGAGGGTGGGAGCGACAGCCTCTCTGCAGAGCCTCAGCTGATGTATTTATGGTTGGAATTCTCTGCACACAAGGAAACATCTCTCGGACCTTGTTAATACTGCCGTCGCCATTGACATTGAATATTTGATCGCTTTTCTCCGACTTTTGTTCACATCGGTGATCCGACACCGCCCTCCAAAAGTCGTGGGTAACCTGGCTCCGCAGCAGGGCTAAGCCCCAGCGAAGGGAGCAGACATTTCTCATTTGAAGTTTAGAGTGTGAAGCGGAAGAAAGTCCTGGGTGAACCGAGCTTTAAGCCCTCGGCTAACGGGGATCTCAGACAAAGGCTAAATATAGAGACAATGATGAGTGATGACTTTATCTGGTAGATAATTGCAGCTTTGTTGCGAAAAAAAGAGAAAGGGGCGTTATTTGAGCAATGCAACAGTCTACACACTGAAGTGATGAAATTAATCCAGAGAGCAGGAGGAGCTGCTCCAGTCATTTGTCTGTTTGCACCAGTGTTTAGCAGCTTACAGTGGGAGCTGACAGAGGGCTGTGAAAGGCCCCGAACCATGAGCACGAGTCCCTGCGTCTAAAATAAACGGCCGTGTTCCTCTGACGTGTTGAGCTGACCTTGTGAGTGACATAACGCACACTGCTGTCCTCTGTGAAACCCACTGATCTTGCACTGAGCTCTTGCGTTGTTGCCTCAACATATTTAATGAGTGACAAGATTTTTTATTGATCATTAATAATCCTCCAGTGTTAATTTACGAACCTACATTCTGCTTTGGTGAACAAAAGGTTAAGTCACGATTTGTAAAAGGTTTTATTAGGTGGAAAATATTTGGCATGCATGATGATATATATATATATATATACATATACATATATATATACATATACATATATGATATATTTTTTCTTATAATAATATTACATTAATTACATATTAATATACAGTTCCTTGTGTGTAGTTTGTATATGAGTGGACAAATATCTGATTTTTTTGAAAGTGTTTTGGGCTAAATAAAGCACCAAGTTGTCGGTGAATTGCTTTATGTCGCATAAATCATTGAATTAAAAAAAACAAATCTCTTCCGGGTGTTTTACGTTGAAAGGAACAGGAAACGGAAAAAGTTCTTATCACTTCCACCAATAAGAGCGCTGCAGGTCAAATATGAAAATGGCGGCTCTGTGCAGTGAGTTTGGGGACCTGGTTGCCATCAAAAAGCACCTCATATCGGTCATTTCTCTTTGCAAGGAGAGAGGACTGCTGCACAGCGCAAAGTGGTGAGAGCCGGTCTCGTGAACGCGGCGTTTACGGTGCACGTTGCCACTCTGGCAGCTCTGTAACCAATGGTTGCCGCCGAGTTACCTGCTAGCAACGTTAGCTCCCTTTTCAACACAACAGAGAACGTCACAACAAAAACGTGTAAACACTGGTTTAGAGTCAAGAGTCGGAGCTGTTAGAAACCTAAAGCTTTGAGTTCGGAGCTGAATAAGCAACCGCTCAGCGCGGACACATTCCGACGATGATGAGAGTCACGGCTCCGTTTATTTGGAGTGCTTGAAAGCTAATGTTCAGCGTTTTGCGTCATTTCGGGAAATGCTTCTACCTTTCAGGGCGTCTGAGCTGGCGTTTGCTTTGGATCCTCTCCTGAAAGATGAGCTCCCACCTCCGCCCCCTTTCACAGAGGTCTGTGCTTCACTGACACTATGGTGGCTCATAGATGCATTGAGATGATAAAAGCAGATAATGATCTGTGCAGATATCAAGTTGATTGTTTGTAGCCAGTTACGTTGCTGCATTAGAGCTGATTTTGTGATTTGTGAGAAAAGCTTTTCAAACACGCCGTGTTTCTTCCTCACTCCTCGTTTCTGTCTCCAAACCCAGGAGGACGCTCGGGACTTGGACGCGCTCACTTTGGCCAAATCCTACTTTGACCTGAAGGAGTACGACCGCGCTGCGTACTTCCTGAAATGCTGCTGCAGCCAGAAGGCATATTTCCTCTACATGTACTCGCGCTACCTGGTGAGGGTTGGAGACGTCAGACTCACAGTCATAAATCTGATGTTTCATTGGCGTCAAATACTTCCATGCTGATCGCTGTTCGTGTGCACAAATATGAACCATGTCCTGATTTCTTTTCAGTCGGGTGAAAAAAAGAAGGACGACGAGACTGTGGACAGCCTGGGTGAGGAGGATCCCTGACCTGAACTAAATAACTGATAATAGTCTGCTTGCTTTTCATCGCTGGGCTTTTCTTTGGTTCCTGTTTGGATTCAGGCCCTCTGGAGAAAGGTCAGGTGCGCAACGAGGCGTTACGAGAACTGAGGGTGGAACTCAGCAAGAAGCACTCTGAGGGAGAGTTGGACGGCTTCACTCTCTACCTGTAAGAGCTTTCGCCTTAGCGTGCACAGGAAGAAATCCCAGCTGCACAGCTCAACACAGTGTGCTTGCTGAAACACAGGTATGGAGTGGTTCTGCGGAAGCTGGACCTGCTGAAGGAGGCGGTGGACGTGTTTGTTGAGGCAATCCACGCACTCCCTCTTCACTGGGGGGCGTGGCTGGAGCTCAGCAACCTCATCACCAACATTGAAATGGTAACAAACCCGATCAGCACATGTGGAATAATTCAAGCATCGTTCGATCAGACGCAATCACAACCACCATTTAATCTTCATCTTTCTTTCTTTTTTTTCCCACTTCAGTTCAGCCTGTGTGTCCTCATGTCCCCATGAATCATCCTGAAGTCACTCTGTCTCTCTGTCTCTCTCTGTCCCCAGCTGAAGTCGCTGTCTCTTCCAGACTGCTGGATTAAGGACTTCTTCATGGCTCACATGTACACAGAGCTGCAGATGATTAAAGAGGCGTTGCAGAAATACCAGAGCCTCATCGAGGCCGGCTTCTCCAAGAGCACCTACATCATCTCACAAATCGCTGTGGCCTACCACAACATCAGAGGTCAGAGAGTCGCTGCTCTGCTGACATGTCTTACAGCATGTTTTATGGCATGTCTTTACAAGCTGTCCCTGTTTCAGACATTGACCAGGCCCTGGCTCTGTTCAACGAGCTGAGGGATCAGGATCCATATCGTATCGACAACATGGACACCTTTTCTAATCTGCTGTATGTCAAAGTGAGTTCACAGCTTGTTGACATGACACTTGTTTAACATGAAGGAGGCTGGAGGTTCAGTGTGGACAAAACATGGTGTTTATTGGTGGTAACTTTGTTCCTGCAGAGCATGAAGCCAGAGCTGAGCTACTTGGCCCACAACCTGGTGGAGATCGACAAGTACAGGGTGGAAACGTGTTGCGTTATTGGTAAGCTCTGAGCGACTGACATGAGAGGATGCTGTTGGATGATGTAATCCTGTCATCTGAGCGTCACGGGCCTTGAGACACTGTGAAGCAAGCCTCTTGTGAATAAACGTCCCCCCTCCTCGTCCCCAGGGAACTACTACAGTTTACGCTCTCAGCATGAGAAAGCGGCGCTCTACTTCCAGCGGGCGCTCAAACTGAACCCCCGCTGCCTCGGTGCCTGGACCCTCATGGGCCACGAGTACATGGAAATGAAGAACACGTCAGCCGCCATCCAGGCCTACAGGTCAGTTTGAACGTCTGCATCTGTTTTTTTTAGCTCAACGTGGTGTTTTTTTTGGCCCGCCTCCTTCACCTCTCGTGTCTTTCCTTCAGACATGCCATCGAAGTCAACAAGCGTGACTACCGCGCCTGGTACGGTTTGGGTCAGACGTACGAGATCCTCAAGATGCCTTTTTACTGTTTGTACTATTATCGAAAGGCTCATCAGCTCAGGTGGGAAAAGAAGTGTTCTTACTTGTTTTTTTGTGGAACAAATAAAATACGGCAAAAAATTCAGTTTCTCATTGATTTTTTCTTTTAAATTTCCAGACCAAATGACTCCCGCATGTTGGTCGCTCTGGGTGAGAGCTACGAAAAACTGTCACAACAAGTTGAAGCAAAGAAGGTACAAATCCAGCGACTGTCAGTAGTTTGTGGTGAACTTCCACTCGAACCTGTTTTTATATCTTTCTTGTTTTCACCCAGTGTTACTGGAGAGCGTACTCGGTTGGAGACGTGGAAAAAATGGCTCTACTAAAACTGGCAAAGTCGGTGATTTCTCAATGAATTCTTTTTGAGAACATCAGGATATAAAGATTTCATGTCTCACATACGTCGCCTTTTTTTTAATTTTTCCAAACAGACTTCATGAGCAGCTGAATGAGTCCGATGATGCCGCCCAGAGTTACATGCTTTACATTCAAGACATTTTCTCCTGTGGGGTAAGTTGGCGTTTCACTGGGACACAATCAGGCCCAAACACTC
>JAUESF010000006.1:8096219-8111131 GCA_032274765.1 Malacoctenus tetranemus
ATGCCTGAGGTGTCTCCCTATTGCCAAACATTGCCTTCGTCCCAAAGGTGCTGTCGGGTTCAAATTTCAATTGGCCTATAAGGCTTGCACGATATGACTCTCCACCAAGAGGAGGTAGCGACAGACTGGAGCTTTTGTGTCCGGTGAGGGCCCTGCATTGCTATATTGCAGCTACTGCAGGCATACATATGTCAGTGCAGCTCTTCATTTGCTATGGTGGGTCTAGCAAGGGCTCCACCCTCTCCAAACAGCGGTTGGGTCGTGGATGCCATTCACCATTCATACCAGGTGTCAGGTCGCCCTCTTCCCTCGGGGGTGCGCTCTCACTCTACCAGGAGTGTGTCCACATCTTGGACTGCCCTGCGGGGCATGCCCTGGAAGACATATGTGCTGCTGCTGCGTGGGCAGCACCAGACACCTTTGCAAGGTTCTACTGCAAGAAGATTCTGTAGGAACTGAACCTCTGGTGACATCGGAACTTATCACCTGTTTGGGGTCCTCCAGGGGTCACAAATGACTTTTTTGGTATGCATACTCAAGGGAACATTCAGTGCTTTCAGCACCGCCCTCTGGTGGTCATTTGGGATTCATAGAACCGTAGTTACATTTGTAGCTTTTGTTCCTGGTGCAGGAGGCCGTCTCCGTTCTTGGGGACCATGAGAGACTTCTGCACATCCAAAGAGTCATCAAAGAGCTGCCAACATCTCACTTCAGGTGAGCCTCACCCCTTTTTCAGCGTTTAGATGGACATCCACTTGGTGAATAGAGTCCCTGTTTAACTTAAACTTGTCTCACTGACCCTCTTTAGGACCCTGGAGTACCTCACCAAGCACTTGGCCCACCTTGCCACCTTGAGCAAACAGACAAACATGCACACACGCAACCTGGCACTGGTGTGGGCTCCCAATCTCCTGAGGTGGGATCAGCTTCACCAATCATTCCTGAAATCCCTCCACTTAATTTTGCAGCAGCAGCAAACAGTTCATGGGGGTTACTCGACTGTCTCACTTCCGTAACTCGTATTTGTGGGGTTTTGACGTTTTTTTTCGTCATAGATGTAAAGACATTGAGGCGTCCTCTGGCAACGGTGACATGGCATTCCAGGAGGTGCGGATACAGCAGTCTGTGGTCGAGTTTATACTGAACAACACCGAGCACATCTTCAGTGGTGATTTGGCACAATTCAAACCCAAAGAAGGTATGAGCCTCACCCAGTGTGAACGCAATCTGTTGTACGAGACCGAATCGGTAAAACAGTCTCTGATCTGCCAAAAAACCAACTCGTACTTTTTCCAGGATTGAGTCTGATGTGCGGGGAAAAGTATGCCACCCTCCCCATCAGTGGTCAGGGTGGGCCGATGAAACTGATGAGCCTGGAGGAGGCCCAGGCCCGCTCCCTCAGTCCCAACCACCCTGTGCATAAAGAGCGGCAGCGGGAGAACAGCCTGCCTGACACCAGCACTGCCACGCTTTACCACACTGTCATCGACGTCACCGACAATAAGTGAGTTCTTTGAGGCCCTGCCACTTACAAACACTGACATTTCGACGGTTTCAACTGAAAATGAGATCTGCCTGCATACTTACCGAGCTCAATGTGTCTTTTAGGAGAAAGCTCTCTGGGAAAACAAAGAGATGGAAGTCCATCTTCAATCTTGGCAGATCTGTGGACTCAAAGGGAAAACTGAGCCGGAATGGGAGCGTGTTCATTAAGGCTCAGGGGATAACAGGTGAAGCATCTGGTGAAGGCAAAATGTGTTCCAATTGGTTCTCTTCCTCATTCAAAGAAGTGATCAGCATTAAGAAACAGAGAGGCAGAAATGCAACACTATCACCATCAGACATGAAAAGAGAAGTGAGACAAACTGGCACTAGTGACACATGTACGAAAACCATGTGATTGTGCCTTTGTGAAATCTGATCAGATGAGTGAACTATGAAAACAGAAGAAAGTGTTTTTTTTTAATAAGATCTACTGTCTACAAATGACATCTTACAAATAAACCTAACTTGGCCTGTCCACTGTAAGTCAGCTGTTGTGTTTAAGCTCTAATTTTCTTGTTTCCTTTAGAAAAGGCTGCTCTACGTCCATCCAGGAGTATGGAGTCCTTATGCTCCTTACCGACAGGTGAGGCTGAATCCGCAATATACGGAGATAGTATCAAGTCTATATTCCACAAAAATACTATATGAGTGATGTTTTGTTGTAAACTTCTGCTGTTGCAGCTGTTAGCATCATCTCTGACTGCTGGTGTAATGTTCTCTGTGCAGATGATGACAGAACAGGAAGCAATTGCACAGCTGGCGGAGCGGGCAGTTTTTTCAAACCGGATGTGAAGTCCAGAACGCTGGGCTCCGACTCGCTCTACGACCTCAGTGAAGATGAGCAGAACTGGGAGTTCAAAGGGATCAAAGCGAGCGGCGCCACGGCCAGCTGGAGCTCCAACCACAAGGGGTCCCCCGGTGCCTCCACAGCCCCCCAGAAAGCACTGCCAGAGCAGCTAAAAGTGTTTAAAGGAGATGACCTCAGTGGCTACAAGCCCACCTCTCCCCAAAACAGGAGGATGCTCTACTCAGGCTCCTCCCACAACAGCTCCTCCCGGCCCTCCTTTCCAGGGAACTTCTTTCCACTGGAGTCGTCGCCCAGGCATCAGCGCAGAGCCGTAAACATATCCGAGCCCTTCGCAGTGTCCGTGCCCCTGCGAGTGTCGGCCGTTATCAGCTCCAACAGCACGCCGTGCAGGGCCCACGCCAAAGACAAAGCAGCAACCCTGAAAGCCTCCAGAGAGTCCTCAGAGCCGAGCGGCACCAGTGGAAAGAGCAACACGTTCCCCCTGCTGGAACCAAAGAAACAGGAAGGAGCGCAGAGGAAAAACAAGGACGAGCTGACCTCAAGAGCATCACCACAGGGTGCGGACATCTTCCATGATCACATTTTTGTGAATGTTGCATGTTCACTTCATGCATGAGTCACAGGATGTTGTTTAAAAAAGAATGCTTTTCTTTTAGATACCGGCAAAGGCATGATGCAAGAGGGACAGGAGGAGAGGAACTCACCTGAACTGGAACCTTTGTCCCCTGCAAACACAAGCGAGAGCAAAGACACAGCGCCATCTACTGGGAAAGAAGCACACAGCCAGCCTCACCAAAAAGAACTGGTGACTTATTCCTGCAGCCTTGTAATTGTTCCCTGCCTGACATTCATAACGCTTTCAGAGAAAGTCGATAAAGACCAAAAATAAAGCGTTTCTTTGTAGAGTAGAGTCAAAGACATAGGCATCGCTGTTGGCCTTATTGCTGCATCTCCGGTTTCATCACCATTCACGCTGTTATTCTCTCTCCCTAGGACAAGGTGTCTCCTACTGGAAACGAGTTGTGGTCCGAGCTCCACCAGGAGCTGAAGATAACCGAACCTGACAGAGACCAGCTGGACGACTCTCTCAAAGCGGTTCACGACACCGATGCCTGTCAGAACCCCAAACTGACGATGGACGTCAAGTCGAAGCGGAGCCGCAGCTCTCCGTCTCTGACTTTCCTGTGCAGGGAGCAGACTTCAGACACCTCCCCCGGCGATGGAGCAATCGGCGCACATTTCAGCTCTGCGAGGAAACAGCCGTCGGAATCAGATATCTTATTATCTCTTCACAAACCGCTGAAGACTCTGGGAGTAAAAACACAAAGTGTCCGGCCCGCTGAAGCTGCAAATGACAAAGACAAAATGTCCCCAAAGGAAGACGAGCCAGTTCACTCCGAGCCGTCCCGACATCCTGCAGAGGAAGCGAATCTGGACCAAATTATAAGTCCTCTGACGATCGAGGATGCTCCAGTGGTCACAAGCTTCCTGGGAGCTGACGACGCAGACATGAAACCCCAGCAACACAAACTGGAGCAAGGCGAGCAAAGCGTCTCTGATGGAGGAGCAAAGAGGAGCGCGATTCCCGAGCTGGAGCTCATCCAGAGGCTCTCGGTGTGTTTGGAGGAGAGACGTAGAACGCTGGAGCTACCGATCCTCGATGATGACGAGGGGGGGAACCAAGAGGAGCTGGACTTGGTGGAGTCCTGGGAGGACCTGCACTTGTCCAAGCAGTGGGTCACCAGTCCACTCCACTCGCCTGACGTCGAGGAGCTGTTCAACAGCCTGTCGCCCTTCAGCTCGCACGGGGAAACTCAGAGTTCGGATGTGGCGCGGCGTTCCCCGCCTCCAGTCGATAACACCCAACAGGCCCTTGACGAGAGCAGCGAGAACTTCTCAGGGAACCTTCCTGTGACTGGAACCAGCAGACCAGACACGAAATGGACACATCTGCCTTCGGTGCCGGCGCGGACAAGCGGCAGCTATTCAGCACAAGCTCCGACAGGAAAGAGCAGCACAGCGAAACAGAAGAATCCAGTGTCGTCTCACCGCTTCAACAGACAGACGTCTCACGAGTCGGCGGTGTCCATGAAGAGAGAGGAGAATGGCTTTTTGAAGCACAGGCCGTACTCTCTGAACCTGGACCTGGGCCACCGATACATCCGGGACATTTCTAACCAGCAGAACCAGAACGCATCAGAGTTCGCTTCCTGCCAGCGAGGACTGGTGGCTTCGTCCGGGACTGTGAGCAACGGGCTGTCGTCGGACCTGGAGCTGTTCCTCAGCGACTGCCAGGCGCCTCTTCGACGCAACTCGGCGCCGGTCAGCGTCTCGTCTGTGCGGACGGCCTTCATGATCAAGACGTGCCAGGCCAAAGCTGTGCCCGTCATCCCCCCGAAGGTGCAGTACAGTCAGATACCTCACTCCAGACAGGAGAGCGAAGTCCAGCCGGCAAAGGAGCAGGAAAAGAAAGAAAAGGCTTATGTGAAAGCGGCTGCCGAGAAAAGCAACTCCGCGCCTCCTCCTGTGATGTTAGACCTGAAGGAGGAGCTGGAGAATAAAGAGCCAGCCAACCCGAAGCCAAAGCCCTCGGCCAATGAGAAGTCAGTTGAGTGTGGGAAGGCCACATCCACTCCTGAACTCCCAGTGATCACCAGGAGGCACGCACCCAGCCTGGAGGTGTTTGTAGACTGTCCCAGGCCCAGCAGAGGGAACCTCTTGCAGAGACCGTCCTTCAGGAACAGGCAGAGGCCCCAGAGTCTCATCCTGCTCAGCCCACCCTTCCCCATCATGGACTACCCAACGGCGGGGGACGACAGTAAGCTCCTCAGGAGCCTGAACGACGCGGCAGCCGCGAACGTGTTCTCCAAGGAGGTGGCCGAGAATCTCAGGGCGCCCGAGGGGATCACTCTGCAGAACAAAATGACCATCCCCAAAAGTGGACAGAGACTGGAAACGTCGACCAGCTGCTTCTACCAGCCGCAGAGAAGGTCCATGATATTTGACAGCCGGAGCCAGAGGCAGATTGAATGACTGGAGGTGCATTCACTGACCAAAGAGACTGTGTGTGCGTCTGTGTGTAAATACATGCAATCCTTGAGGAGTCTTACTGTGGAAAATGAGAGAATCGGTGACTTGTGGATCCATGAATTCCTTGAAAAATGAGGAATCCAATAAACAAAGAAGCTCTGCTGTGTGCACGGGCTATTAAACCCTGAATCAATCCTGAAAGGTTTTCTTAAATTACACAGACCTGCTTAGATTCTCTTTCAACCAAACACAGGATTATACGACACGCTCTGATAAACAACAGTAAATCAGGAGCTACCAAGAAATGTAGGAAAATTAACAAACTGACAAAAAACTTGACTCCACACTGAAAATGATTTTTTTCCACCCAGTGGTTGAAGCAAGTGATGAGCTCCTGCTTTGGTAAAAGTGAAATAAAGAACACGTGTACTAGATTTAAATGGATTTAGAGAACCTACAGGATTGTTTTATTGTTTCTGGGCTTCATCTGAGGAAAAAATGGTCAAACTCTTTGCTGCTCGCTTGAAACCTGAACAAAACACTGTTGCTCGTCTTCAGGGCTCCATATTTTCAACACCTTTTGGCGATTTCGCAGCGATTCTCGTGAACAAAAAGCCACACAGTGACGTCTCGTGACATAACGACGTCACACTCTGAGAGACTCGAACCGTCATCCTCTGCAACGATGCCTGAAACTGAAAAACTGACGTTTCGCCTGCTACAACAGCCTCAAGTCTCACTTATTTATTCCTTTATTTACCAACACGTTATGTAAACTTGATACTATATACTGTAAGTCACGACAGGCTCTGTGATAAGCAATATGTCCATGTGATTTTTTTTTGTCCAAAAGTAATATTTAAGAGGAAATTTCTATAGCTGAAAAAAAATACACCAGAAGTTTATTTCATTTCTTTGAGTGTCAACTTTGCGTTGGTCTCATTTCTATGGACGTTTTGGCAGGTTTTCACTTGTTTGTGACACAAATCTGAAGGAAACTCGGTCTTGGTTCAAACAGAAGTGACATTTCTTTTTGCAGCTGTTCGTGATAAACTGGAGGCTGACTGTGCACGCTGACTGTATTCACTGTTTGGACACTGGTGGTGCTTAGGGTCGAGGTCACACAGTGCCCCCCACCCCACCCCCACACACCTCCCCACCCTCTTTCTCTCCCTTAATGTCCGATGTCCTTGTTGTCACGTGCGCCCACAAGTGCCGCAGTCTGTGTGTTGCATTGTATTTAAGATGCTTTGGATGTCAAGCTGCTCAGTGCTTCCATGCTGACATTTGAGAGGTTGAGTGGACACAGTAATCTATTCCAAAAGAAGTATTTGATGTTGACAGAGTTTGTGTTTTTATACATAAATATGTTTTGAAATCCTACAAATTTGTTTATATTGAAGATGACTGCCTGGGAGTGTGTGTATTTGTAGGAAAAGCATCAGAGTTGATGATTGATGAGGACTTTGTGTTCTTCATCATTTGACTGCACCTGAAGTGTTGTACAGAAGACGCTCAATGAGCTCAGTTACAATAAAAAGACAATGAGGAATAAAAGTCACGTGGGCCTGTCATTCTTTCAACTGGATGTTGTTTTTGTTAAACATGTACGTGGCTGTTTTGAAATAAAGTGCACGTGAATGGTTCACACCATGGATCGGTTTAAGTGAAGCGAGTGTGAGGAGGAACCAATGAGCCTTGTTGATTGCTTTGTTTTGGTCGAGTGAAGTGTCCATGTAAAGGTTTTTGGTGACGCAGCGCAAAGAAAACGTCAAAACAACCTTTTTTTCTGATTCTCTGGCATATTTGTGAAAACACTGTGGTGCAGGTTTTATTGCGGGACGCCTTCCTAACAGTCCCCACCGAGGACCGTGTGGTTCTGCTAATCCACTTGCTCACAACAGTCCAGGGACACGTCTCACACCTTCTCACTGAATAAGAATTCCTCTGGTTTTCTTGGGCGTCCTGAACATTTCATAACTCTCTTTCCTGCACAAAGCAACACACTGAAAAGGAGCATGACAACAGAGATTGTGGTGCTGCTGCCGCCTGAATGAGGAGTATTTAAGGGGCCCCCCAACGTGGACGAGGTCCAATGAGATGTGATCCTGGTCCTAATGGCATGTGGTGCGGCAGTTTGTTACTGTGGAGAATTTGTGCTTTGTATAATTACCAGTGAAGGGTGGAAAAAGTGGAAACGCATAGTTTTACAAGACGTTTTGAAGTTTCTATCAGAATCCTTCCAAATACTTTCAAGTCTGACAACGAGCTCCGCTCTTTGCCACCAGGTGACGCTCCTGCTCCACACCACGTTGTCCCGGCGAGCCGACGAGCTGCGGCGTAAACAAGCTCAAACACACAGAAAGTCTCCATACCAGGTAGTGCAGAGCACCAGCACCAGCACACACACAGAGCCGCGGCGGAGGCGGCGGCGGCAGGTGGCCTCTCAGTAAAAGAAAATGCGGTCGTGTCTGGCCTCATCAACATGCAGGACGCGTGTACGCGCGCGGGCTGTGTGCGTTAATTTGGCCACCTTGGATTAGAGGTGGTGAGGAGAAAACCAAAAATCCACATTGAAGTGCAACCAGCACATGAAAGACTGCGATACAGTCCAGACACTTACCGAATAAAAGTGATCAAAAAACAACACTATAATCTACCACATAAATAAAAGCATGTGTAGTGCACGTGGGCGCGCACGCCAAATAAGACACACGACTTTTACGTTTGAAGAAAACAGCCCCGCTTGTTTAAAACAAGCTGCAGCCGCCGATCACAGCCGCTGTTTTGCGGCGTCCAGCTCCTCCGTGCGCAGGAGTCTTAACACACGCACGCTGACGCGCGGAACGGCTGCGGATGGCAAAGCCAAACGCGGCTCGGAGAACTCCACCGTCGGCTCCGTAACGACGCCAGTTCCAATATTTGGAGGGAAGCCGCACGCGGAGGCATTCATCCTGCGCCCACAGCCCGCAGAGGTCTCTTCCATGTCTGTGCAGTTCATTATTTCCCGACCTTTGACACCGCTTGTGTATGGGGCCGAGAATTAAAAAGGCGTATTCCCAGCACACTGAAAAAGGCACGCAGGGCACGGTGCGCGCGTTGAATATTCAATTAAGCGAGGAGGGGGGGCAGAGGAGGAGAGGAGCTGCGTGCCAGTCCTTCATCTTACATTACTGATTAGCTGTTAAACAGATTATACACAGCTGAATGGGTTCAAATGTTGCAGCAGTAAACAGCCGGGGTTCAAGGCAAGTGGCGAGCGGCGTCCCTCCTTTTGCCACCACGGGCGGCTGAACACACGTTGTCGCTATCGACAGTTCCCTTCATGAGACACGCTGCTGTTTCCCCCGACTTTCCCCGACAAACTCGGCTTGTTGTGGGTCCACGAACGCAGATCGAGCACTTTGGATGAACGGAAATGTAAAACACACCCACTGTGCTGCAGGCCAAACATGTTCAGTTGCATGTAAAGTTTGTGTATTTTTATTGACACAGAAACACACGTATACCTTTTTAATGTAAGTACAATTCTGACGTCGTGTCTGGCAACACGTTTTACTGTTTAAAGAAAGTGCCACGACAAATCAGAAAGTGTCTTTCACCATATAAAGTTGTGGACTGTGAAGATAAAAGTGCCTCGAATCAATAGACATTTGCTTCCAAACACCTCGTTTGGATTTGTTGTTGTTGTTTTTTGACTTTTTTCCAATGTTCACTTTCATTCCCAGGAGTTTGGAAGCCTGGAACAGCTCGCTTTATATCACGTAAAAAGCCCAGTAAATAAACACCTTCAAATTGCGTTAAAGTGTTTAAAAGTACAAAAAAGAAAAAAAGTGGTGCATCAAAGTCGCTGTGTTAACTTGTCAAGGTTTTACTCCATTCTTTTGTTCAGCTGGCTAAGTTTAAAGTTGTTGAATGTGCAGTGCCACAGCGAGCCGCGCGGGTCCAAAAGAGCTCTCTCATTGAGAAGCCACGTGTCCGTTTCCAAAGCCTCTCCAACTTAACCACCTCCTTTGTACGTCTAACCCACATCGGCAGCGTCCCTCCACATAAAGGGATTTGCAATTTCAAGATATTTCAGCTTAAATGTTTTTGACAGTTCCCTCGCTTTTACCTCGGCTTGGTTATTTTAACTGTGCCAAATGGGTCACCTTGGGTTGCTGTCTGCGCGCAAAGGGCTTTTGCGCGCATTCAGTCTGAATTTTTTCCAACTTTCCTTGACGGGGAAACCAGCTGCTGGTCGTGAAAAGACGGCTTATTAATTGTCCTTTGTCATGCAGAATTGCTTGATTTCTAAAGAAACGTACAAAGGCTCTTTTTCAGGATTCAAGTATTTTGTTTCGTGCGTATTTTCAAACCATCGAATCAGCTGCAGCGCCGCGCCGTCTACCAGACTCTCAGGTACTGACTGCCCGCTCCCTTTGTCCCCTTTTAATGCTGTTGTAAATCGTGCAGACTGATTTGTTACAAGCTGTTCTTTTAATCTGATAGATAAGAGACATGTCAAAGAAAAGCCGTAAATAAAAAATTAGCCGGAATAAAGACAAGGGCGAGTCTGCTAGATGGGCGCCTGTTGACTCAAGCGGCTCTCCAGCGTCAGGGGAGCCCTTCTCCTCAGCCCCGTCAAGGTTACGTCCACAATTCCCTTTTCTTCTTTTTAAAAGGACACCGTGGTCCTTTTTGCTTCAATGAATTGATCGGCACAAAATTAAGAATAAATAAATTGAGCATTTGGAGCAGCGAGCGTATAAGCTCCCCCAAGGCGCATACCCCCGGGCTATTGAATGGATAAAGGGCGCTTTGCAGAGGACGTTGTGAGCAAAATGGGGCTCTATGGTGCAATTAACAAAATAGTCTAATCCCGTATCTTAACAAATGCAAATATTAGAGTTTTGTTAAAGTGGTTAAGTGAACAATTAAATGAAAGTTTGCAAGTGAAACTCCGCATCGGGGGAAAAAAAAAGGGGCACACTGATGCAGGACAGCGTGTGTGTGTGCAATTTAAAAACACTTTTCACTCTCTTTAAACGAGTCCAGGAATACGTTTGTATGCAGGCAAACAGCACCTAAAGCCTGTTCAGCGTCTGAAAATAACACTTTGACAGCCAGGCCTCGGTCACAGAGCAGCTGCAGCTGTGCGTAAAATACGGAGCTGGAACAATTCGCCGAAATCCTGGTTTGGTCTTGAAATCACGTTTTTTCTCCCCACTGAGCAAACACAATGTTTATAATTGCAAAATTAAAAAAAACAAATTACACGTGAAGCCCTCTCAGGGTGTCTGAGCATCCAAGTGTCTGTCCAGCTCTGGGCTTTAATACAAACATACGTTTAAGGATGATGCGTGCTTTTTTTTTGGCTCTGCGCTTTTTCTAAAGGTTTCAATTATTAAAGTTTAAAGTTTAGGGTCATTATTTAACATGGACATTTTGCCATTGTAATAAATGCACACTGTCAGACATTTAAAAAAGGGCTTTATAAGTTGGTTGAAACGCACCTGAAGCTCATAAAACCGACAATAAACTTGGCCGCAGTGTTGCGCACACAATGAGAACAATGCGGGTCATGGACACCAAACTGCGTCTTTACCTCATTTATTTTCATGTTAGATCGATATCTTAAGATATGCGCACTCCCCACGCACCATTATGCACACGCAGCGACTATTAACTCAAGCACACGAGACGGATCATTTCTGCCGGGGTGGAATTTACAAAAGAGGAGCAGCCGGTGATATATGGGGGCTGAGTATCCCCCCGGGGAAAGCACTTCAGAGGACCCCATCATGTCTTTATCACTTGTTAGTAATAAAGATTATGAGGCATTTGATTTACTTCTTGGGCTCATCCCGCACAATGCGCTTTATAGTCATACAGCTCTACTTTGGCAATCTGCAGGATGCAGTGGACCTGCACACGTTGGGAGATATCCCAGCCACACCGTTGAAGCTTTGCGTAATTGAATGACCTAAAATATTGCAGTTTATGAAGTGACCCGTGACTTGCCACGATGTGTGTGAAGCCGCTTTACCCTGAAGCAAACTGCGTTTTTATACCTCCATGTATCCGGCGGAGGGACTGGCTGCTGTGTCTGAACGGACCCCGTGCAACGCTCGCGCGTTTTCAAAGAAGCGAAGCCGGCGAGAAATTGCGTTTCAGCGCCAGCGCGGTTTTCCATCTGAACCGCCAACTGTCCCTACAGTTTCTGAAATGTCGCAAACATCATCTCTCGCACCAAATTATTTCCTTTTTTCCCCCTTCAACATCCACGAGTCGGACGGAGTTGACGCGCGCCGCTGCGCGCAACCGGTGCTGCGCAAAAAATACCCAAAAGATTGAAGGCACACGACGACACAGTCTTCCGCTCAGAAATATTTTTTATTCAAGTATCAACATTTTTAAATAAATAAATATTTTTTTCAAATACACTGAAGATATAATTTCAGAGTGGTCTCAGCTATGTGACACGGGGGGGGGGGGTCATTTCTTTCCAGCTCTCCGTGATCCAAGTCACAGCTCCATCCACACAGAGTGACTCTATCCAGTATTTACCAGGGATAGTACAAAATACTGTCTCCCCAAAGCACTAATGAACAACGTTGCTCTTGTTTGGGGTGGGGGGTGGGGGGTCTTTACAATAATGCCTATCATACGTATCAGATTGGCAACATCAATTGACTGTTTTCAGAAAAAAACTGCATACAAAACGTACAACATGTATACAACTATACAATAATTCAGGGACGCTCCCTGATTAAATATTCTCTGTTTCTGTACAGATGACTGAACATTAGTGAGACAGTCTCTCTCTCTCTCTTTTTTGGCTGTATTCAAAATCATTGTGAGCGAGAGGACAGAGAGTTCAGGGGGAGACGGACAAGTCCACGTCTTCCTTCTCGGACGAGGACGGCGAGATGGGACTGTCGTCGTCCTCCTCCTCCGAGCACCTCGCGGTGGACAGCGACGAGCACTTGCAGTTGTGTGAGCCAGTCCTTTGGCCGCTGCTCTTGCCCTCCTTTTTGTGCTTCACCCTGCGGTTCTGGAACCAGATCTTCACCTGCTTCTCAGACAAGTTCAGGTACGTGGCGATCTCGATGCGTCGCAGCCGGGACAGGTACATGTTGGAGGTGAACTCCCGCTCCAGCTCCAAAAGTTGCGTGCTGGTGAAGGCGGTGCGCATGCGCTTGCTGCTCTGAAGTTTGCTGTTGCTGTTTTCTGTGGTGATACAAGAGAAACTGTCAGCCGCCGCGGTCCACTGCGAGTAAATGAAACGAGCCTGTGGAGAAAATGCGATGAGGGAACAAGAAAGCGGACCAGCTGGACTCACCGATGGAGATGCAGTGGAACTGCCGCGGGTCCGGCACCGGGTAGGCAGCCTGGTAAATCCCGGGTCCGTGGCTGAGGTTGACGCTGTTGGACGAGGAGTGTTGCCGGGACAGCGCCGAGTGGCAGTACTGCGAGCCGAAGGGGGGGAACGACGCCTTCAGGAGCGGCAGCGTCGGCGGGGACGGGTGGAGCTGGGACGCGGTCATGCACAGCGGGCAGAAGCACAGCAGCCCGGCTTTCCTGGAGTGGCACGAGCCCGGCAGTCCGTGCGGGTGGTGCGGCGAGTGCACGGCGTAGGGGAAGAGCGGCGGGCTGTTCTCGGTCCCCTTGTCGTTCGCCTCCCTCAAAATCAAGGAATCCACGAGAAACGACCGCGGCATGGTGGCGAAAAAACAACAACAACAACAACAACTTGTCGCTCGGCTCGTCTGAAGTCGCTGCCGACGCGCGCTCGCTGGGGCTTGGTGCGTGCTCTCCTCGGGACGGTGGACAGCGAAGTGGTGCTGAAGGCGCGCCGCTCCCCCTTAAATAGCCGCCGCGGACTCGGTTCGGCCATGTGACGGTTACGCTGTAAGCGGCCAAGAGCTCTCAATAGGGTTTTGTGCCTTTCTCTCGGCATTCCCACTGCACGCTTCCCCATTATTTCACTTGTTAACTAAATGAACTGCATAATGTAGTCTATTCTTGTCAGCCCCACCCACGCCGCAAGAGGCGGCACTGCCCCATTCTCCCTTTTATCATCACTCTCATTTTATCATAGAGGAGAGCTTAAATTCGCCAGAGAAAAAACGTTTCTGTCACATTTGGGAAAAGCCGGCGTGCATTCAAGTTTTGTCTAAGACTCTTGAAAAGCCCATGGCGAGAAGTTGTGGCCTCGCTCTGCAACAACTCAGACGCCAAAAGGTCCGTGAAGTACACACTGGTGTCTATCGTTTTAAAGGAAGCGAGTAATTAATGAGCGATGCTTCATCAAGTGTGTTTGAAAAATAAAGTTTTCATCTCGGACCAGTTCAAAATCCACCCAGTTTACCTGCTCCACGCTCTAACAAACACCTGCAGACTTCCTCTCTTTTTGTTTTTTACACATCTTGTGGCTCCTGATCATCACGCAGCTCTGACAGGTTCCCCTGCACTTGTGTGGCTACTTCACCCACAGCGGCGAACGCCTCCGTAAACGCACCAGCTGAATGTAAAGTTTATGCATACCCATTTTAGGGTTAATGTGTCATTTCTGGGCACAAAAAAAAGGGACAAGTCATCGCCTGAAGGCAACGCTGTTAAAGAGCAGTGATTAATTCCTTTGCTCGGGCCCCTGCCGAGTCGGGGGAGGGGAGGGGGAGGGGGGGGGGAGAATATGTAAAAATAACCAGGTTTTCACTCTGCGGCCCTTATTGAATGTCATTGTGGAGGGTTTTCAATGAGGGAGAAAGAGAGTCGAATTAAAGTGTGTGACAGCGGCGGATAGACGCAACAAAGGCGACTCTGTCATAGAGGAGCCCAGTGCGCTGCGCGTCAAGCCCCCGCCTCGCGCCCTGATTGAATTAAGTAATAGGAAAACATTTTCTTTCACTTTAAGGCTTTCTGAACAAGGCCTTCAAAGCAGCCGGGGACCCCCGTAATATGTGAGTAAATAGTGCTACGTGATTTTTCCCCTCCTTCCCGAGCGCGTTTTCCCCCTGTTTTCCTTGGCACAGTAAGTGACACACACAGAGCAGCCCGTTGGAGTGAGAGTGATAATGTTTGAACGCCTGTTTCCCCCAGAACGCTCTTTTGTCCCGTTTCCCTTCGCTCGGAGAGGAAAGCTCCGTGCTCGTGGCGGTGTTTATTCCCGCTTCCAGCACGATCCCCCCTCCCTACATATTGTCACGTCCCGCGCGTCAAACCCCCTTCAACTCCCGACACATTGCCGGTGTGATGCTATCTGTCCCCTCCTCATAAAAGAGGCCTTAATGTGCTCAGCTTCACACCACTAATCTTCCATTTAGATCAACAAAAAAAAAGAAACACAGCCAGACCTGTAATTAGGTGGCACCATTAAAGTAGCTACAAATTAGGAGCAGTTAAACCCTTTAACGAGATCTCGTCATTAGGACAAAAACCTGTAATATCCTGCGAGAGCCATTTCCATTTGTGTGTGTGTGTGTGTGTGTGTTATTTTTCTTTCCTTTTATTCCATGCCAGGAATCAGCCATTAACCGGTCTGTCA
>JAUESF010000006.1:8145092-8172447 GCA_032274765.1 Malacoctenus tetranemus
CCTGGTCTAAACGAAAAAAAAATAAGGAACGGTACGGTGCACTGAGCTGAGATTTACCTTTGCGTCCAGCAGAGGTCAGTAGCGTACCAGATGACGGTGTGCCTCTTGACGGAACTGATCGCAGACCGTGAAACTAATTCGCTGCAGCCGCCATGTTGGCTCCGCTGGCTGCTCGCTTTACGGCACTGGTGGAAGCCGTCTGAGCCACAATGGAGATGTTTTCTTCCCTTGACAGTACGGTCCTCGGCAGGTGATTAGCACAGCGTAGCTCCTCCTCAGCCTGCTAGGATAGATACAGACCTGGACGCCTTCGTGTCATTTTAAGGTAAAGAAAAATAAATGTATATATTGTTACTCCCACGTTTTAAATGTGTCGCCTTTGTTGTGACTGGACTTGCCGGTGAATTGCCGTTGAAACAGCTTGACCTGTGCGCGGTGATAACGAAGATGGTTTATGTTTGCTAGCTTGTCACCTGACTTATAGTACGTGCAAATCAGCTTTACTCTCAGTGTTGCGTGTAGTCACTAAACATCTCGAGCGATAAACACTTGGCTTGGTTTATCGTCTTACTTCGTTCAAGAGGTGGATGGATGTGTGTACGACACGGTAGCGTGTGAGCTCACTGCAGTTTGTCATTCATTTTGTGAGGAGTTAAAACGGTGTCACGACTGTAAGTCTCTCTGCCGTTGTCGTCTGTAACGCGCAGTGTCACCAGCAAGCAGGGGGGGGCACTTTAGCTGTGTCTGGGTACCCGACACACGAGTTGTGCCCCCCCTGAGCATTTACATTGACCAGGCTCTGCATGATGTGGGAGTCGGTGGTTTGTTGATAACGGTCAGAGCTGAGTGCAGTGAAGCATCGCTGCCCTCTGACCGACCCTCGGGGGATTTTTGCAGGACACAGACTGTCAAGATGGACACCTCAAATCTTCCCAAGATCCAGGACGAGGAGCGAGAGAGCCGGTTCGGATACGTCCATGGGGTCTCTGGACCAGGTACAGCTGATAGACTCCCCCAAGATTGCTCTGTGACATCAATGATTTTTTCCCATTCAGTGATTTATCTACAAACCAGACATAAGTCGATGTTTTTGCCAAGATATCTCATAACCAATAGTGATTAATCATGCAGTACAAACTGTATGGAATAGTCAAACTTTGCAGTAATGTACCTCATGAATTTCTAAGCAGTTTTGCTCACAATGGCAAATCATATGCTGCTCTAAGCACCTTTTTTTAATTTCCAGAAGTTGAATTGTGGCCCTCACCTGACAAATGGACCCTGTCGACCCCCCTCCTTTTGTCTAATTACTTCGTTTTTGTTCAATTCCTGGATGCCAGCCGGATTTTGTCCTGTGAACCCCCTTTCCACTGAATAATTCAGTTAGCAAATCCTAATCTTGCTATTTCCACACCTCAGCTCTGAAACTAAAGCAACTTCTTGAAGCCTGACTGTAGCAAAGATGACTATTTAACAAGTGAAACCACCCACATGAAGTCAAGAAAGCAAAAACAACTGAAATTACATTTAGTTATAGTGTCACATTTAATATTTCTCTTTGTTCTTCTTTCAAACACAGTGGTCACAGCCACTGCGATGGCTGGAGCTGCCATGTACGAGCTGGTCCGTGTCGGTCACAGTGAGCTGGTGGGAGAAATCATCCGTTTAGAGGGCGACATGGCAACAATCCAGGTCTATGAGGAGACTTGTATCCTTTCGCAAACAGAAATGAAACCAGGAATGTTTCAGCAGATGAAAAAGATGGCGGAAATGTTGACCTATTCTAAGTGTTGCCTTGACTCCCTGCGCCAGCCGGTGTGTCTGTTGGTGACCCTGTGCTCCGAACAGGGAAGCCCCTCTCTGTGGAGCTGGGGCCAGGGATCATGGGCTCCATCTTTGATGGTATCCAGCGTCCGCTAAAAGACATCAATGACCTCACTCAAAGCATTTACATCCCAAGAGGAGTGAACATCGGCGCTCTCAACAGAGACGCCAAATGGGAGTTTACCCCCGGTCAGAGTCTTCGGGTAAGAAAAGTGCATTTTTAGGTGACACGTTTCTGAAGTTTCTCCTCTATGGACCCTGATCCTGTGTTTTTTCCCTCCAGGCGGGAAGCCACATGACAGGTGGGGACATCTATGGCATGGTGTTTGAAAACTCCTTAATCAAGCACAAGCTGATGCTTCCACCTCGTAACAGAGGCACCGTCACCTACCTGGCCCCCCCAGGAAACTACGATCTGTCTGTGAGTGCAGCTGTAAGCGCAAAAAAACGCCCCCCTGTTCCACCAGATGCTGAAGCTGATCTTCCAACGCTCTTGTGAACAGGATGTGGTGCTGGAGCTCGAATTCGAGGGCATCAAGGAAAAGTTTACAATGATGCAGGTGTGGCCAGTGCGACAAATCCGCCCGGTAACAGAAAAACTGCCAGCAAATCATCCGCTGCTGACTGGTCAGAGGGTGCTCGATGCACTTTTCCCGTGAGTGTCCTTTAAAAACGCGTCATTCTTGAGGTGCAGAGTTCAGAACCGTCTCACTGTGTTTCATTTCAACGCTTTGCCGCACAGTTGTGTGCAGGGTGGCACCACTGCCATACCTGGAGCCTTCGGGTGTGGAAAGACCGTCATCTCGCAGTCACTGTCCAAGTACTCCAACAGCGACGTCATCATCTACGTCGGCTGCGGAGAGCGTGGAAACGAAATGTCTGAAGTGCTCCGCGATTTCCCCGAGGTCAGTGGGTGGACGCGTTTGTGTGACCAAACGTTTTCTAACCTCTGTTTAAAGTTGCTACTCTTCTATTCACGTTGTTGTCACTCCTGCCCCACAGCTCACTATGGAGGTGGATGGGAAGGTCGAAAGCATCATGAAAAGAACAGCGCTGGTAGCAAACACATCCAACATGCCTGTAGCTGCCCGTGAGGCTTCCATTTATACAGGTAACAGTTTATAGCAGGAGCTGATCATGTTGGTAACTGTAATAAAGGGCAAACAAAACAAACAGTATTCTGGCTGTAATGTGCCTGCGCAGGGATCACGCTGTCGGAGTACTTCCGAGACATGGGCTACAACGTGAGCATGATGGCCGACTCTACGTCTCGATGGGCCGAAGCCCTGAGAGAAATCTCCGGGAGGTTGGCTGAAATGCCTGCAGGTGAGTTTGCAGTTTACGTACGATCATTGCGGAGACTCGGTGAACAGCCCTGATGATGTGAATGCTGCTGGCTGCAGACAGCGGCTATCCTGCCTACCTGGGCGCCAGGCTGGCCTCTTTCTACGAGCGCGCCGGCCGAGTGAAGTGTCTGGGAAATCCAGAGAGAGAGGGCAGCGTCAGCATTGTCGGAGCGTGAGTACAGTTCATGTTTTACGCATATTATTATTGGTGTGAACGATCTGTTTGTTTGGCAGAGACGTAGCTTTAGGTTTTAATTATGAGCTGACAGTCATTCCTAAAAATCCTTCAGAGATACTCTGCTGACTAACAGGTTTTTGGCCTCTCAAAACAAACCCAGAAATGCCATCCATTGTCTATTAATCCAACCTTTTCTCTGAATGGATGGTGTCGCTCAGTGTGTCGCCTCCTGGTGGAGACTTCTCAGATCCTGTCACGTCAGCGACGCTGGGAATCGTTCAGGTAAACTATTTACTTTGTTTTCAGCCCTCATGTTGACATTTGTCTCAGTGCAACTTTGTCACAGTTCTCTTATGCATGTTTTCTGTCCATTTCTCCCCCTCAGGTGTTTTGGGGATTGGACAAGAAGCTCGCTCAGAGAAAGCACTTCCCCTCCGTGAACTGGCTGATCAGCTACAGCAAGTACACGCGAGCTCTCGATGAATACTACGACAAACATTTCCCCGAGTTTGTTCCTCTCCGCACAAAAGCCAAGGAGATTCTGCAGGAGGAGGAGGACCTCGCTGAAATTGTGCAGCTTGTAGGAAAAGTGAGTCAAAGAGCAGCATGAGAGGAACAGGAGCACCTGATTCTGTGACACTGAGTCATAGCTTTTAGTTGAATCTGAACCACACTTTGTTCCCCTTAAAGTGGCCCTGTTATAGACATTTTGGATGTCTTTGTCTTCCTATGCGAGTCCACAATGACAGGAATTCATCAAGCTCTTTTTCTCAAACACCTTCATTCATTTTTTTAATTAATTTTTAACAAACCCATTGGAACAACTGTGCATCTGGTTCCTGAAAACAAACTCTGTCCATTGCTGTGTGGCTGTAGTTTCATTTGGGAATAACTTTCCCACACAGCCGAAGAAACACTTGTGTGACATGTTGTTGACGCGTCGCGATTACTACTTCGCAACCACTTCAGGACAGGCGAGCTGCCTCGCTCCTCATGAACGCGCACAGCGTAGAGAAGTTGTCCAATCACTGAGCTCCGCGTTGGTGACGTGACTAACACACTGCTGTGAAAAGAAGTCTGAAACCTCACGTTTTTACCACCACAGAAACTGCATGGAGAGAAATATCTCAGACATAAGTTTACGTGACAACAGGGGGCGCTGCTCACTGGTCTGAATGAGCTTTCAACACTATTACACTGTGAATAGCTAGGAAAAGTCCAAATAGCATAATAGGGCCACTTTAACCTTCTTCTTAACAGAGGATCAAGAGGTGAAGTCGAATTGTAATAGCTGGTAATGTCAGACTGAATTTATGTTCACACAGTGCTGATGTTTTCTCAGGCCTCCCTTGCTGAGACTGATAAAATTACTCTGGAAGTGGCAAAGCTCATTAAGGACGACTTCCTGCAGCAGAATGGTTACACCCCCTATGACAGGTAACGCAACAACTCACCAAATGCACCTGAATTAGCTTCTTTAGCTGCCACAACAGTGGGAAGGGTGCAGCTTACATACAGTTTATGCTAGTTGAGTATTTGTTTATCACCTTGCAATATTGGACGTTGGCTGTTGCATGTTTTCTGATATTGTGTTTCCATGATGATCCTGAACATCGCTCTGGCTCACACAGGTTCTGCCCCTTCTACAAAACTGTGGGCATCCTCTCCAACATGATCTCCTTCTACGACATGGCCCGACACGCTGTCGAGTCCACGGCTCAGAGTGACAACAAAATCACCTGGGCCATCATCAGGGAGCACATGGGGGAGATCTTGTACAAGATCAGCTCCATGAAGTTCAAGGTCATTCTTTTTTTCCTCCTGGTTTTTCAAGCACAAGCATAAATGTCACATGGCAGTAACATCCTGGCCTGCTTGTGTCCATCCAATCATTCAGGACCCTGTAAAGGACGGAGAGGCTAAAATCAAAGCGGACTTCACCCAGCTGCTGGAGGACATGCAGAACGCCTTCCGGACCTTGGAGGAATGAGTCCCCGACCCCCCCCCCCGACCCCTCCCCTGAATCTCCACCCCCTGGTTCAGTGCGATGTAGTGCAGATGAATTGGCCTGTGTTCTGAGTGTATTCCTTGGTCATGTGAACTCCTGTGTTTTCCTGGTGTTTAAACATTCCTCAGCGTGCAATAATTTGCATTTAATTTTTTTCCTCTTATTTTTTTTAAGAAGTTTTACCCATCAAAGCCAGAATACTGGAAGTCGCCCCCCCCCACCGACACCTGAAAACATGGTGTTCTGCACACATGCAGAAACACCTTGTCGCAGCCCTTTCACATGGGTCTTGTTGGTGATCGTGTTGTGATTTGAATCCAGTCGGGCCCCAATCACGTGCTGCACTTGCACTCAACTACTCGCTGCAACAAAGAGTGGAAATGAATGTGTCCTTTCCCTCAAACAGACGGTGACAAATGCAGAGTATCAATGAAATGGGAATACGCACATTCATAAAGGGACGGAGGCACTGACTTATATCAGAGGGGTTCAGGGCATTCTTCAAACTCTTACCTCTTAAGCGTGATGGTGATGTTGTGGACTATATACTTGATAATATGTATTAAATGTGAATGGATGAAGCTGTTAGTTTTGTGTTGAAACAAATGTCTAATTGTCATATTCATGGTACATTGCTCTCCAAAAATAAATGTAAAAGAAAACTGTCCTTTAAACTCTTTGACTCTGTCTGGTTGATTAGTTGTATTTATTCTTAGAGTGTTTTTAATTAAATCGGTTCCGTCTTTAGAAAATGCAGAAAAAACCTTTAGTGTTTTATAAAATTCACAAGCTCAACAGCATTAAAACAAACTTCACCAGTTCAGAAACTGATTTTACGTTTCTCAAGTTCCTTCAATGACAGACTCTTGACTGCAGGTGGCGCAGTTTAAACGTTGAGGCTGAATGCTGAGAAGGATTTTAAAAAAGTGAAAAGTGATAAGAAACAATGGCTGAGCTTAAAAGAAGTACAAATTCATACTTGTCATCAAGTGAGATTTTAGCATAACTGTAAACTTCATCTTTTAGGATTTTCCTGTTCTCGTCCTAAACCCAGTTTGACACATGTCCAGTGTATAAATCAATCATATATAAGCCCAGAAACAAACTTATCAGGATATACATTTCCATTTTGTTATAAAATTTGAGAAACTATTGATTTCCCTTTTAACGAACTCAAAACTAATATATATATAAATAAACCATTATTCATCTTAGAAGTTCAAGACTTTCAGCAGTTCCAAAGTGTTTCATATATATTATGTAGTGTTTTATTTCTTTTGCTCAACTCTGTTATTTTGTAAATTGTACTTTTGCAAAAGTATAATCGATCCATCGCCATGAGAAACGATCTTTCAAACCAAATTCTACAAGAAGTACCGACCAGAGGAGGACGACTGTATGTGTGAAGCAGTGCATTATGGGAGACTGATCCCAGAGTCCTCGTGCAGTCTGACAGTGAAGCCTTAAACATGAAGTTCTTCTCTTCATGAGGAGTCAGTCGGTCTGAGATCCTCCCAGAAGACCGAGGACGCCGAGGCAGATTAAATCAACCCAGGATCTGCTTTTTGTTCAGTGCCCTTTGTCATGTCAAATGATTAGATACTGCATCATTCCTAGAAGCAGAGTTCCTCTGTGAGCTCAAAGCATTCAAACAGCAGTCTGCAGAGGACTCTGCGACTGAGCTGAAGCGCGTCTCCACCGAACCCTCTGCACACGTGGCTCCATTTCCTCCTCTCAGCCACATTTACTGGTCATCCTTTGTGTGCTGCCGACGCAGCACCCCGGCGGCGGTGCTGATGTGTAATCCTCGGCGTGCGCTGCTGGTTCAGTGCGTTGCCACAGCATTAAATTCTCCAAAATAGATTAGAGCCGCTATCTCAGGTTCCGGCCTCCATTAAGACTAATGGAAGCACAAGCCGCAGGAGCAAGAGCAGCGTCTTTTCCCCGCATTGATTCAGTTCCAACCAGACGGAGCAGCGATGGCATCCGGACTCAGGAACTTGTCGATCCACAGCTGCCGCTCTGTTGTCTCACTCTGTCGGTTGTGAGTGACAGGCAGTGTGTTCTCGTTTTGGGACAGAAACGTGAGGCTCCACCCATTGCCCACCAAAAACAGCCTGTCCTGAGTTTGGGACCAGAGCCCTGTTCGTTACTGAAGGTGTGGTTGTTGCAGATGAGCTCAGTGAATTGAAGTCAATGCAATGAAGAGTGAGAATCAATGTCTCCCATCACACTTCCTCCAGGTGTCTGTCCTTTCACTTTACAGTGTTGACCACCTTAAAAATCTGGTTTAGTTTTTTTAGGTCAAAGTGTTCACAACATGTGATCACCCCCCCCACACACACACACACACACACACACACACACACACACACTTGTATCTAAGTGCAATGTATGGTCTTGCATCAACAACGACATGGGTGCCTGCTGGTTTTAGCTCCATCCCCTCGCACGCACGCACACACACACGCACGCACACCAACTCTTACAGAGTTTTCTGCGAGCGCCAAGGTCAGGTTGCTTGTGGGAGGAAATGCGATCCCGGAGGGTGGGGCCGCCCTGTGGATCATCGCTCGCTCTCCCGTCTATGAGTGCCTGTCATGTCTCTCATAGGCACCCTCATCCAGCTCAGTGTGGATTATCAGGGCTGCTGTGGCACTTTGGGAACACCTCACCCACAACCCCCTCAGCTGTGGAACGAGGTATGAGAAGACTCTGTGACTCTCTGACTCCCTCCCTTCACCCCAGCTTAGGGGGGGGCGCCTCCATTTACCATGCATGCCAGAGGTTGAAGTTGCTCCAAAGGCAACTTACTGACACTTCAGGGCAGAAACGGGCCGAGATGTTGGAGAGCCACCTGTGAACTCTTCACTGAAACGTGAGACGGACAGTCGCAGGGAGAGCGAGCCGGCCGACGCAGCACGACATCAAACCACTTGTCAGGAGGAATCCAAGTTGGCGTTCACTGGGACACCTCCACCGTGGGAATCCAAGAAATGAAAACCATCCCACCGCGCTGACACGCTGTCGCCGCAGCTCCACCACAGCTCCACCACAGCTCCACCACAGCTCCAACATGCCAATATCCTTTTTCAACACAAACGACTGACGAGAAACCAGGCTGCTCCTTCCAGCTTCAGTCACTCACAGGATTTCAGTGACAAGGGGTCTTCCTCTTCATCGTTCCCCTGCTCAGTGCTACTGGAGATCGAATGACTCTCACTTGGAGGGAGTAAACTGACACTTTAACTGGAGAATATTGTTGCTTTTTGTGCTTTTATTTTGGAGACATCAGGTAAGGAGAAAAGAAATAAGCTCTTTTTGCCTTGTAAATGTGCCTCTTGGCGGATTTAACGCTGGAAAGCAGAAAGTGAAAGTGGATTATTGTTTACGTTAAACTTTAAGTGTTGTTAGATTGCTGGTGATACAAGTCGTTTGTGAACTAATCTGGAATATATATAGAGAGAGTAACTTTCAGTATGAATCTGTGCCTGGCTTCATGTTTCGAGGCTGTTTCCCCTCCAAACAAACCAGACCAGACCACAATCAGACGGGACTCTGACAATAACTCACACATGTCTCGGAGTGGTTGTGGTTCTTGGCTTTGCTGGCCCAGATACTGTGTCCCTGTAGATCCTTGTCCTTGTTTCAACAAATTACACTCGAAGCTCTCGGGGGTGTTAAAAAGACCAAGAGTGTTACGATTATAGACATTGATTAGATTTTTATAACGAACAGAAGCTCTGATGGTGTAAAAAAGAGGTTGTGTGAGTTCAGTTTGGATTTATTTACATGAGGCTAAATTTTTATCCAAAAAATACATGATTTATAGCATTACTGTCATCATGCAGTATTTTTCTCTTTTTAATGAGCATAAATCTTTCATATTCTTTATAGTATTATGTGGCGTCTACATGATATCGGGTGTGCTTCAGATTATTGTTTGTTATTCCTGCTTTATAAACTACAAATTGGAAAAAAAAAAAAAAAAAAAAAAAGTTTGTCCATATTTTAATATCTTAAAATGTGAACTTACATTTCAGAAGTCGAAGAGTCAGATAAGGTCAAAAAATATTTGTGATGGTGTCAATGAAATGTTCTTAAAGATTTAATTTTTTTTTTACTGATTGTCAATGGAAATATATTTGTATTGTTTAATATCATAAAACACTTGCTGCACTTTCATTTCACCAATTGCTCACCTTGGTTCCTTACTTGAAATTGGCTCGTGAAGAAATAAAGATTCACAATCTTTCTCATCGCATGTTTTGTCGTGAGCCATCATGAAGTGGGAGAAGTTGAAGCCCCCGGAGCCCGACGATCCGATGTGTTGCTGTGAATGTGATGTCTACCAGTATGGGTGCTGCTGCGACTGCGAAGATCTGGATGAAGCCTTTAGCAGGTATGGAAGGTGTGAAAAGAGACCGCTCTGGATCTCACTGGGAAGTGGGGGGGGGAGGGGGCTGGTGTTGCTTGAGTTTTGTTGGAAAAGACTGAACAGGCTCTTGGCTGCAGCATGAGGTCTCCAATAAAACGCCCAAAGACAGATTACAAACCAGAACGACAGTAAAAATTTGTCGAATTCACTTTTCACACTGTCTGATTTCTTTAAACGACGACACCGCAGCAGGCGGCCGGGTCACCGTTTTGGGCACGAGCACCCACAGCTCGTTGCCCAGCGGCGTACAGAGTGTGAGTCGGCGAGCATCAGTGAGCTGGTTGGCGTTTTTCTGGCTTGAGCTGATTGTGAACCTGACAGATGTGGGAACCTTCTGGAAGAAACCCTGATATGCAAATGTGCCAGAGTGTGAGATTCTCCCATAATGCAACACCTAAATCGAAGCGAGGTTGACACGCTGCTACGTGAGAGGTTCTGAAGTTCAAATACATGTTGTTTTTACAGTTTCTGGCAACTTGTGGATTGGAAAATAAAAGCGTTATGAAGTAAGTGAAGAGAAAGGTGGAAGAGAAAGGGGACTCCCTGTTTTAAATCCTCAGCCACCATCATTTGACTGACACCTGAACAAGCAAAAGAATCAAAAGAAAGAGTCCTCCTCCAGTCTCAGAGTGATGAACAACACGTGACTGGTGACTGGTGAGCAGCACTGTCCCATGCTGAAGATCTCCACTGTCCACAGGTGGCTGAAGGACAAACCCTCCAGGAGTGGGTGTCAGTGTCCTGTGCTGGGGTCCATGATCGAGCACCTGGAGGTCTCGCTGATCCCGGCCCTGCTCCTGCTGCCCCTCCTGCTGAGGCTGGCAGCGCTGCACTACCTGCTGGGCATGGTCATCCTGACCGCCCTGCCCGGCCTGGTGCTGTGGTACTACTACGCCACACACCGGAGGAAGAGGCGCACCCTCTTCTTCCTCACCCTGGCCCTCTACTCGCTGGCCTACATGTATTACCTCTTCATCACGGAGATTCTGCCTCGGGGGGACGTCAGCCAGCTGCAGGTGTTCACAGCCACCGCCGGCATGATCCTCACCATCGCCTCTCTCATCAACACCAAGCGAGGCCCTGGATTTGTGACTGCGTCCCTCTATGAGGCCCACCGGCAGAGGCGGGTGGCTGCACAGGACTCTGCGGTCGTGGATGGGAGCGTCCGATCAGCCGCGTCTCCGTCCAAAGAGCAGCAGACAACAAACGTGACGCTGTCAGAGAGATGGAACAGGTGTGCCGTGTGCAAAATAACACGCCCCCCCCGGGCCGGACACTGTCGGACCTGTGGCTCATGTGTGCAGCGTCTGGACCACCACTGCATCTGGTGGGTCAGAATCCAACTTGCTTATTTATTTGTTTTTTAAAGCTTGTAAACTTGGTCATGAAAGCAACCTTTCAGGCTGTCACGATTTCCAACAAAATCTCTTTTTTCCTGGTTTTCCTGAATGTGTCCAACTCCTAATCGTACAACCTCAGAGCAGGCAAAGCCTCGGATCGCCTCTGCCGTCCATTTAGTGCCTCCAAGGAGGTCACGCAGAAGGCTGAATGACTGTGACCCGATGTAACTTCACAGGTCATCATGTCGTGGAGGTGTGTTGCTGCTTTGACCTGGTCTGACTGGGGGCGCTGTCTTGTGTGTCTGTGCCGAGGTGCCGTAGGATAAACAGCTGCGTGGGACAGGCCAACCACCGCAGCTTCCTGCTGACCCTCTCTGTGTTCGTGCTGACCTCTCTGTACGGGATCAGCTTGGTGCTTTGCAGCCTCTGTCCTCGGCAGTATCTCATGACGGCACTCTTCTACTGCCCCGGCGTGTACACTCAGTCCAGGTACAGTCGGGCTCCTTTGTTTTGTGTCCCGTCAGCAACCGAAACAATGTGAGAAGAGATCAGAAACCAACCTGCAGTGAAAGATAGAGGATCCTGTTCAGGTTGCAGTTCATTGTGTGTCGTCAAAAAACACTACAACAGTCACCATACTGCTACCAGCTGTTGTTTGCTGAAAGACTGCTATATGTTATCTTTTAGGAATATTTCATACATATCATCAAATACTGTTTTGTGTATTTTCTGCGTTGTGTTGCTCTCCTGTTTAAAAAGGCTGCGCTGACGTGAGGGTCTCTTTGTGTCCCCAGCACGGCGCTTTGCTTCACCTGCGCCTGGTACAGCAGCATCATCACAGGCGGGCTGCTCTATGTGCTGGTGGCTCAGGTCCTGAACATCAGCTTCAACGTGACGGAGCGTGAGGCCCAGCTGGCCCTGAGGAGCGGGACGGCCCACAGCCGCCTGTGGGGGCTGGCGGTGGACACGGGGGAGTACTCGCACGGCTTCCTCCAAAACTGGGCCGAGTTCCTCACCATGGCAGAGGCCTCGGCCACGCCCCGCTCCAGCCGCGCCGACTTGGTCTAGTTTCACTTGGAGCTTGGCACGATAGCAGACTGTTATTGCAGCATGTCGGACAAAGTTGATCTCATCCTATCCATTATGTATCAGCTTGTGGCTTTATTAAGCTTTAAGTGTGCTCATTTTTCAATGTGACTCATTATGGACTGAACTGGAAACCTTGAGAAATGTACACAGTGTATTTAAAGGTGTGCAGTGATACATATTTTAGTTCAACTGTCCAGCCTCAAAGTTTAATATTTGCAGCGCAAATTGGTGTTGACAGAGAGTCGATCACGTCGTGTTAATACAGCGTAAAGATAGAAGCACTAGGTGTTAACACTGCGAAACACAGTGAGACACTGGAACCAGGGCAGACTTAGAATGACTCTCCAGACCCAACGCACCAATCTGATCCCAGCTAAATCCTGCATAAAGCTCCTTTAAATCATGTGCTGGTTAAACACAACACGTTCTTGACACTTTGATGCCATAAAACACTGAAGCCGAAATTGTGAACAGCGCATCGCTCAATGAGGGTTTATGCAATGCTAGTTACACCAGAACAGGCATGGAGCGCTGGTCCAGGCAGCTGACACTTACAAGTGAGTCAGCTGTGGGTGTACGATCGTAACTTCCTGGTGAGGAGTGGAATCTGCTTGCTCCCTCTTCACTGGCGATGGACATGTACTGACCACCACGACTGCTGTGAGCTTTGTTCTCTCCAGCAACCATCTCGCACTGTGCAATCGGTGCAGTGGGAAACCAAACAGTGCAGGCACTCTCCTCCTGCCACTACACTAACAGGGCTCCATACTCGCCACTATTTTCCATCATCAGTTTTCATAATTCATATATTGGAGACAGCAAATCAATCAGACTGTTTAAATCAATAGAAGCCCCTCCTTTTAAAAACACGCGTCTGAAAGGTTTATTCGGCGCCTCCTCTCCATCAGGCTTGTGATGCAGCAGGTTTCCCGGTCGGCCTTCCAGGAGGAAACCTGCTGCCACGTGGCGCCACCCTCAGGACGCTCAGTGCACTTTTCTTTGGAGGCGTCCTGCCGTGAGGTTTCTGAGCCTCCATGGTGCTCAGTCAACTCTGTCCTCCAGATGTGTCCTCAACCAAAGCAGCGCCGTCATCACATGAAACTGTCAGGACTCTGAGTTCCCCTGACTGGTCCCAGCCTGAAGACAAAGCACCGTAAGAGCCTAAACGTTCTCTATGGTGTTTAGAGCTGATGATGTGATCTGACTATTCACTGCTTCAGAGGTGCCGACTCTGGGATCATGAAACCTGGATGTAAATACAAAGTTATCAAAGTCAAGGAGCTGGCAGCCTTCAGGTTCGTGATAGCGACCAACATCTGATTCAAGCTCAGTCAGGGATAGAGACACTGTGCTGGTAAAAACAAACAACAACAAACAAACAGAAACATTTATCATCTTCTTTTTTTTTTTACTGAGCTGTGGACTTGCCCCACTGAGCAGATGTGTGCCTGCACAGATGCAGAAACAGCTCTGGGCAACTGGATGCTTGCAAGAGACGTTCACTCAAAAGTGGGACAGTTCAAGCACTGGCGCTGAGCTCAGCCAGAGCGGCATACTTGAACATCATCCATCTGCCATGTGTACTTTAGAAGGAGTCATGTCGGAAGAGGCTGGAGCCCTTCCAAACTGACATCAGACGGAAGGTGGCGTGTACCTTTAACAGACCACCAAGCCCTAAAAAAAAAAGGTCACATATTCACACGTTCATCCAACGACGCAGTGGTTTGACAACCCTGCAGGGGTTCAGCCGCCAACAATCTTTGCAGCGACGTCCTGCACGTGTGCCAGTGAAGTGTCCCTGCAGACCTGTGTATCCGAGGCACTTCACAGAATCAGGTCTTCGTTAGAAAGCGAACAAGCACATACTTTTATCTGGAACAGTGTTTGTTTTCTCAGGGGCAACGGGCATATCTGTTCTTGCTGGCAAGGTATGTGGAGAGGAGGCTTCGCACGGTGGCAAGTACATGCCTGTACTGACACACATGGAGACTTTCCCTTCACATTAAAATCCATTATTTGTCTCTTTGGTTGAAAAAAAAAAGCTCCTTATTGTGAAATCACATGTTTCTACTCTCCTAATCTCCATGAAGACAAACGTTTCGGATGCATTTTATGCTGAGAAATGATCACTGGAGACAAATCATTTGATCTAGTTTGAAGTCAAAAGAAATCTGCAATGTGCTGCAGTCGGTTCCTGCTTCCTCTGGGATCTACACCCAATCAGGAGCCGTGCACATTGACCTGTAGGTCAAACATCCCAGCAAACGATTTGCCTTTGAGTCGTTTCATCGAACGATTCTTTTTTATCTTTGTTGTTTGCGAGAGGAAGACACCACACCACAGAGTCGCTCCTCTGCTGTCGAGCCACAGATCCCGAAATCTCGAGGACGACGTCGATGCCAGCTCGACAGCTCACGCTGCAGCTTCACCTCCTCCCTTGTGACTCCGACTGTTTGTTGTTCTTATCAAAATAAAAAAAGATGGAAGGCACCAAATCTGAAAACAAATCATTGTTTCAAAAGTAGAAAGTACGAAGATGATATAAAATCAGGAACGTATTACAGATATACTCAGAATCACACGAGACAGCTTTTGTTTTTGCAGTGAAGCATGATGGGGATGCATTTGTGTTGCCTCTGTGTTTACTCTGTGTTTACTGTTGCAACTGCTGACGGAGGCGTTTGATTCTGTGCTCGCTCCATAGAAAGCACTGGAGGCCCTCTGCTGCCTCTGCTCTTTGTTACTCCGAGCAAAAACCCAAATAATGGAGACGCACCGATGAAATTAATTGAAGGCTTCAATAGTGTTCAGCAACCACCGTCATGATTGTTCCAGAGACCATCAATCATATGGTCGTTTTTCACCAATAAGGTGTTTTTTTTGGCTGTTCCTCCGCGTGCTCTGTGCCAGTCACCTTTCACACGGCTGACTGCGCCGTGCCCTGGCACAGCCAAATAAATGGAGCTGTCAAACGGCAGCTGTTTGCCTGAAGCCCCGCAGGTTTGAACCCATCCCGGCGACGGGGGCCCGAGCAGATGCGAAGGGCGTGCGTGCGCATACGTGCACTGGGAGGGACGAGGTGATCTCACTCCCCCTCTATATAAAGGGGACGTCGGGCTGCACATCAAGGCCAAAAGACCAAACCTCTGCTCGCCTGCGCCGTCGTCCTCACCGCTCCAGCCCGGCTCCACCGCAGCCATGACCTTACTGCTGACCCTGGGGGCTTTGCTCTGCTCCTTCATGGTTTCCTCTGAGGTCGTCCCTCAGGCAGACTTCAACTTACAGGGGGTGAGTGATGTGACTGAGAGGAGCTGTCATGTATCATGGATCTTTGCAATTCAAACCATCGTTTCTGAGTAGTCTTGTACTCTTGGCATCCTTTGTCCATTGTATTTAAAGACAGCTGTGTCAGTGTTCAGTGGATATGGATTAGGTGTGAAATGAGGGAGAGTACTGACACTAAAGCGGATCGGCCTGGATGCTTTATGTCCGATTTGCATGATGCTCACATACTGAATATAGAGATGGTTCCACACCAGCCATGTGAATTCATGTTCTTTCTGTCCTACTGCTTCACATTCACACAAGTCGAAATCAAGCTCAACATCTCTCATCCAATCGCTTCCTTTGTCCGTGTCCACAGATGGCGGGGAAGTGGTACCTGGTCGGATTCGCAACCAACGGAGAGTGGTTCGTGAGCCGCAGAGGCAGCATGAAGATGGGCACCACCGTGTTCACCCCGACCCCCGACGGGGACCTGAACATCGCTTTCGCCAGTCTGAGGTGATCCCCTGAGGAGTGAATGAAAGAAAGAAGAGGACTGTCTCGATGTTTTGCGACATAAAACACAAAAGCATTGAAAAACAGCTCATTGGGGGGGGGTCCCTCTGCTGACACGTGTCCTTGGTTTGACCGCAGCACCGACGGCTCATGCTGGAGAATGGACAACCTGGCGACAAAGACCGACGTGCCTGGGAAATTCACATACACGAGTCAGCGTGAGTGCAGCCACACGCTCGATACAGCGCAAACGCCTCAGAGGTCCGATTCACGCTCTCACTATCAGTGTTCTTGTTTTCATTCTGCAGGCTGGGGGAGTCTGAACGACATGCGCTTTGTTGACGTGAAGTATGACGAGTATGCACTGACTCAGACCATCAAGTCCAAAGGGAGCGAGATCACCACTGTCAACAAGCTGTACGGTAGGTCCGCTGCAAGTGTCCGATCAATCAAACCCTCAGACACGTTCCAACAATGCACAATTTCTGTTAGTGCAGAATTAGTAGCGACTGAAAAATTCACACTTTAGTCGGGGGGAAAAGGGGGGGGGGGTTGATGTGAGAGTACAAAGCCAACATTCACTCATGGAGTTTGGGTTCATTCATTCACCTCCATGGAGTCACTGAAGCTCCAGATGAAATTCTGTCTGTTTCTCAGGACGTGGAGAGGAAGTCAGCGCTGAACTGCAGGACAAGTTCAAACAATTCTCCCTGGAAACCGGCGTCCTGCCTGAAAACATCGTTACGCTTCCCAAAAATGGTACTTTGGACTTTTTTTTTTGATCCAATAGAGAAATAAAATTTGAGCAGCCCGCACTGCTGAGTCACTCTCACAGCTCACCTCACTGCTTTTCCCCCTTTTTTCTCCAGCGGAGTGTCCAGTTGTTTAATTCTGTCTGTGACACAAACGTCTCCGGTGAAAGCTCTTCGCCCACCGACACCCCGGCCTCCTCCTCCTCCTCCTCCTCCAGCCAGCTCATGGACTCTGCGTCTCCCCATGCAAACAGCTCAACCCGACCTCCACTTCTGACCCTTCGCAGCTCTTGTACAACGGACCGTCGACTTCAACACTTGGGAAAAATAAAAAAAGTCAAGCTAAAATACTTTGCTTTATTATCTTTTCTTAACAAATACGTTGAAGTACATCCATAACAACACAGTTGGGATTTCCTTTTTATCAAGTGTTTACATCTACACGCTTTTTACAGATTTGTATACAAAACAATAATTTACGTCCCATAGAAGTCTACTTACACTTAACTATACAACAACTCGTAAATGAAATAAATATAAAAACAAAAGTAATCACAGGTGATAATGAATAAAAACGTTTAAAAAAAAAAAAAGCCAAAGTACATGTACACCACCGGCACCTGTATTCTGAAGTTGCATCTAAAAAGATATACGTTTTCCCTTTCTACTGGCAAAAGTACATCTGGGTTGGCGTAAATGAAGCGTTCAGTCCGTACTTCCATAACAGCAGCACCGGGTACGTTGGAGAGTTCCTATTCAGTTACATCAAGACGATGGCGCAAACGTGTTTTCTTGAAATCCGCCTAAATTGGAATCCTACCGATGGCAATTTCCTGTGACTCAAGATATGTCGATCACCGAGGAGGGTGAAAGATACCCCACCTGTAGGAAATGCGAGTTCAGGTGGCTGTACGCTTTATTTCATCATCACGCGAGTCTAATTGATGGGGTTTCACTCTGCAGGTAGCATGAATGAGTAGAGTAAAAAAGAAAGGTCAGTCAGTCAGTCAGGGGGTCATTTCAGCTGCTTTGGGCACTTGTTCCGAGCAACTTACAGTTCACTCGCTGGAGAGACGGGACGATCAACGCGTCACAATTCATGAGCCAGTGACTTCAATTCACTACAATGACGCACACTTAGATCCCCCACCCTTTCAATGTGTCACGCAGTCATCGAACAAACATAGACCTCCCCTCCACTGCAGACAAAGATCATGATGACGGCTTCTGTGTGCGCTCATAGCCGGCCGTTTGTTTTTGTCAGCGCAACAGAAAAAGTATTATGTTACAGAGTGGTGGGTTCGAAGCACCAGGAAGCACAACAGCTGCTTTCATGTCCCTCAGCCCCCTTTTTCTTCCTCTCTTTCACTGAGATACACGCAGGATTTGCACCAAGTGCCACTCGGAGCAGGCTGCTATTTTGAACTGCTGTCGTAAGCACACCCCCCCCTCCCCCCCAACAAAAATGACGCAAACATCTTAAAAAGTTACACTTCAGTTTTAAGACAAATAATAAGGACCGTTGTGGTTGAGAGCTGATTGCTACCTGCAAAATCAAAACGTGTATCTACAAAGAGACATCTGCACAATCTGCCATGCACACTGTCACCAGCAAGGGACATGCAGTTAAAAGTGCAAGTCTATGGAGGGGGCTTGGTTGCCAACTCTGACAGAGCGTTCCATGTTATGTACATGTGTTTACACGTCCAAACAAACATCCGGCCGAGGCATAAAAAGATCAAAACAACAGGGTGGACGAAGTACAGCACATCCTCACACCACGCATCAGTGTGAACGGTGCTGTGCTGGGGGTGCTGGGGGGAGGAGGGGGATGCAGTGATTGGGATGTGATGGATGCTTCAACATTGTTCAGCGCTGGGGCACAGTTCTCGGCCGGGATCACTCCGCCTGCACCACGTCCTTGTGGTGACGCATGATGTGCTGGTTCTTCTCCGAAGGCCGCCGGAAGCCTTTGGAGCAGATCTCGCAGCGGTGCGGGTAGTCCTTCGTGTGGATCGAGATCACGTGTCGCTTGAAACCCGACGCATCCCCGGTGCTGTAGTCGCAGTACTGGCACTGGTAAATTCTCCTCTCTTTCTGTCCTTTGCCGATTACTACAGTGACGCTGCTGGCTAAGCTGGCTGCGCTGACGCGAGCGGGCGGACCTGAGCCGCTCGAGCTGCTGGGTGCGGACTTTTTGGGTGCCGGCGCCGGAGTGTGCGTCTCTGTTCTCTTGGCCTCAGGCTTTTCCAGCGAGGCCTGCTGCTCCTTCGTGTGGACAGACAAGATGTGGCGACTGAGAATAAAAGGGTCCGCAATCTTAAAGTTGCAGTGCCGGCACTGGTGGAGCTTCTTGGTGCGGTGGGACATCGAGTGCTTCTTCAGTTCCGATGGCCGGTGGAAGCCTTTCCCACACACGGCACATTTGTGTGGGTAGTCCTTAGTGTGAACAGATATGATATGGCGTTTCAGGTCACTGGAGTTGGAACTTTTGTGATCACAGTGGGCACAATGGTGGGTCTTATTCTCCTCGTGTGTTAGTCCGTGCTGCATTAGCTCCTCCTCCTCGGCGAAGGTTTGGAAGCAGCGCTCACACTTGTATGGCATCTCTTTGCTATGCTTCGTCTTGATGTGTGTTTTGAGATTCGACGAGTCAGCCGACTTGTAGTCGCAGTACAGGCAGGAGTAAGGCTTCTCGCCAGTGTGCGTGCGCATGTGTTTCTTCAGCTCCGAGGGGTGCCGGAAGCCTTTTCCACACTCCACACAGATGTGGGGAAAGCTTTTACTGTGAACGGCCAGCAAGTGGCGGTTGAGCAGGCCTTGCTCTGCAGTTTCATAGTCACAGAACTTGCATTTATGCATCTTGGTGGGCGGAGGCGGTGGCTGGTTCTTGGGCTCTCTGTGGTGGTGCTGCAGTCTGTGGGAGAACAGCGCCGCCTGCTGGTGGAACTCCTTGCCGCACATTTCACACTCGAACGGGGCCTTGCTGCTGAGGGCATGCACCTCCATGTGGTTGTGGAGGCTGGCTTTCTTGTTGGTGGTGAAGTCACAGTCGGTGCATTGGTACTTCTTCCTGGTCAGCACGTCCTGATGGTGATTCTTGGTGTGGCGCTTCAGGAAACCTCGTGACTTGAACTTTTTACCACAGAGCATGCAGGGGTAGACCGTCAGCGGCTGACCGTACGGACCGATGATGATAGCTGGTGAGCAAAACAGGGAGAAAAAAGGAAATTACTACTTAGCTCTTAACTAAACTTGCCATTTGGTCTCGTTTTCTACAATTCAATGACTTACATACACATATTTATTGTGATACTGAGAGAGAAAGATTATCGTCAACTTGTGGAGACGAGTTACAGTCGAACCAGATCATTCATAGAACTTTGATTAAAATATAGAAACAATAGATCTCATAAGGACATAATCAAATGCCTTTATGCTTCCAAGCAGAACAGCTTCAAACATTCCGTTCTGCTTTCAGATTGCAAGGGCATTTTGTTATGAGGTAGATAAACAAGCGTCACACTGAGGTTAACTGTTACTTGGCTTATCCAGCAGCTGGATTGACTGAGGACACAAACAATAAACTGCTGATAAGCCAGCAGACGAGGACAAACACACAGCTGCTCACACAGACCACATGGGAACAGGTTGTGCCCACCCTACAGTCAGCTACTTCAGGGAAGAACAAAGGATATCTCATGCTTAGAGTTTTCAACAGTGGACGACCCTTGGTGGTCAGATCAGTAACTGAGGGGGGGCTTTGCCTTTACGGGTCCTTGTGCTCCACGACCAGTGCAGAAATCAGCAATAATCATGAATAAATCCTTTATTTTCCTTTTCTCATATGTTACATTCATTGTGAGGTCACTTTGTGCTGTGATCAGGAGACCCATCAATAATTGCTGCACCTCAGTGTCCTGTACAGCAGACTCTGACAATGTATAACACACTAACCAAAGTTCATTACTGAACACCACCTGTGAGGTTGAAGAAAAACTGTAACTCAGAAACAGCTTTGTGTAAATATGTCGTACTTCTGCTTTGCGTTTATTTTGAAGGTGAACACTTTACATCTTCAAGTGTTGTTCAGACATGTCAGTGTATCTTTATCCCTGCTACAGTTGTTACAATGTCAGTGTGCACACACTGCCCTGTCAGGATGCATATCAACAGATACTGAGCAGAAGCTGTTTGCTGCACACGCTGTGGCACCACCAGCAGATGGACGGACTTCCTGTTTCATCACATGTGTCAGGTCTCCTTCCCTCCTCACCTGTTTGGACCTGGCGGGGCTCCGACCGTCTCCTGCTCTTGTTGCGCTGTCTGTTGATCTCGTCGACCCCGTCGGACTCGTCGATGTGCAGCAGCGCGCTGGCCGCGCCGTTTCGGTTCTCGCAACTTTCACTGTCGTCTCCACCTGTGAGGGCCCCAGACCACATTTAGTGCTGCGGCAGACCACCCGACCGTGTGTACAGCTCAAGTAAAGACTCGCAGAGACGTGGTGGATGCACAAGCTTCCGGTGTTTTAAAAGCGATTTAATAGACAAGGGTGCTGACCATAAGCAGCTGCCCAGGCCACAGGCATGAAGTCCTTGCTTAGAGACACGCTGTCATATGAGCGGTCGTGAGTTACTGGCTCTTCACCTCCTACCACCACCTCCATATAAACCTCATCAGTCCGCTTGGACCCACCTGTAGATGAGCCCAACATGGACAAAACCAAAACACCTCTGACATCAGTTTCATGACAGCTCTCGCCCACCGACACGTCTGGACGACTCACCGTGGTTTCCTTGATTATGATGAGAATCTCCGACCGACATGTAAACCATCTTCTCTCTGAGCGTTTGGCCAGAGGACTCCGTCAGCGCCATGCTCTCTGTGTCTCCATCACTGATGTCCACTGATTCTCCTGAGGGAAAAAACAAACCTTTTAGAATTGATACCGTTTGATAGATGCAACAGAAAATTACCAGATTTTATGTGAAAACTGAGCAAAAAATGTGGATTTGGAGTTATTCCACAAATGATAAATTACTGATAATCAAATAATACTTCATGAAATCATCTTTTGAATTGGGTCCAAATTTGCCATCCACAGCACTGAAGGACCCTATTGTTTTTTTTTTTTTAAAGAAATCTTTCAAACATGAATTTTTAATGTTGAACACTACAAAAAATACTGCATAAGCATTGGAAATCTGTAGTAAGAACGCATTTGTATGACGCACGACATACAGTGTAATTGCTGAGGCCTTTTGAACTCCAGCAATTTATCATCAAAAAGCCCCAGTTGTTTTCAGACATATTACATCACTCATGCTCAGTGTTGGAGGATGTTCTTGGGTTAACTGTGACTCACCCATGTCATCCTCCCCAGAGTCGGCCTTGAAGATGTACACCTTTATGACCTCCTGTCCATCCTCATCCTTCTCCACCTCCTGATCCTCCACAGCTCCCTCCACTGTAACCTCTGTTCCGTCTTCAGAAACCATTTTACCAGCTTCATCCACTGGTGAAAAAAAACAACAGTGCGGTTTTAAATCCATGCTGCTTGTACGCAACATGCAACTTCCTGCTTTTCCTCGCTGCATCGAGGGTGTGAAGAAATCTGTCTCCATGTTTGGGACACAAAGTAGGGCTTCATCAACAGTGTCATTGAGAGTGAATGTCATGTGATTAAAATTCAAATGGTTTCAAAAGAACAAAACAAACACACGATCAAGGTCAGACATTTGGAAGCCCAGAAGGAAGAAATCACACAAGCAATTTAGCAGCTCAAATGCTCCATGAAGACTGATTGCTGAGGTTGTGTAATTGTACCATTTTTGTGCAAACAGCTAAATTTGGTGCAACTTGAAAAACTTCAAAAAGAAAAAAAAAACAGACTACAAAACACCACATTTTTGGAAGCAACTATTTTCACACTGTTCACAAGCAAAGTTTAGCTTCGTCAGTCAACGTTGTCTCAAATCGTCTTCATAAGAACCAATATACGGCAGAGGTCTCATATAAAGTCAGAGAACATCGCAACACACGCGTATGAGCCGTGTGCAGCAAACTTACAGGATATCATTAAATAATCTCCACAGCCATCTTGATCATCATCCTGCTGCTCTGGGTCCAGCCCATCTTCAGGGATGTCTCCCATGGCAACACCTTCCTCCTCGCCATCCAGGGCCATCACACAGGTTTCTACAGCAACATCTTCATCTTCATCGCAGTGCACATACTCAGAAACCACATCCTCAACAGCATCCTGGATGACTAGCTCGTCTGGGGCAAACCTGTGAACAGCCATTCCTTCCCCCTCGCCTTCTGACACCAACACTGTCTCTTGAAGCTCCACAACAAACTCCTGCCCACCGGCACCACCCTCATCTGGAAGAAGAAGGAGGATCCAGTTCACCAGATAACAGTGAAGAGCATGAGCGTGCAGTGTGAAGAATATCTCCCCTGTGTATTAAGTGCGTTTGAAGTCATGCAAATGTTTAAAAAAATCAAATTTTATCTGGCTGATGAAAAAAAAAAGCTCTTTAGAACTCATCATCATTTAGGACAGGGGTGTCAAACACTGGCCCTGGAGGGCGGCATCCGAAAAGTTATGGACGTTTCCCTGCTCCAGCACACCTGCTTTAAATTAGTGTGTCATCATCCTGCTCAGCAGAGGCCTGCTAACGATTATTTAATTAATTCAGGTGTGTTGGAGCAGGGAAGCATCGAGAAGTTCTGGGAAGCCCGCCCTCCAGGACCGGAGTTTGACACCTGTGGTTTTGGAGAACTCGCACATCCCAACATGTTTACTCTGTAAATGATGACATGACTACTTACCCGATCCGTGTAATATTATTTTAGGCTCTTCAGAATGTATTGCAAGCCTAGTGACATCCTCATCCATTGTCCTTGCACTGCATTTGTTACAGGAGAGCTGAAAACAAAGAGAATAGAAAGTTTAGATCACTGCTAATCAAAGCTGTTGTGCACAAAGCTGAACACCAGGACAATGTAACCCACTGCCAATCGAATCCTATGTTGTGATGCACAACAGACTGTTTGCCAGTGGACGCATGCAGCAACCTTCTTGAGTGTGATGCTGTAAGCCTGACTGAAACAATGTACCAATGTTAATCAGTGTTTGACAACTGAATAATGATTTATAGCTTTGTAGGTGTATTGGCAACTTTTTTCCTATTAAATATTTGATATTTAACTGATTCTGTTCCCACACAAGCCACAGTCATGCAGGCGCTTCAAAAAGCTTGACCTGCTACACCAGGGTTGGGCAATCCTGGAGGGCCGCAGCCCTGCATGTTTTCAATGTGTTCCTGCTCCAACACACCTGAATCTTGGTGTCGTCATGCAGCTCTGCAGCAGAGCCTGATGACGAGCAGCTTATTGCAGTCAGGTGTGTTGAAGCTGGGACACATTGAAAACATGCAGGGCTGCAGCCCTCCAGGACCAGGATTGCCCACCC
Source organism: Malacoctenus tetranemus (assembly GCA_032274765.1). NCBI lineage: Eukaryota > Metazoa > Chordata > Actinopteri > Blenniiformes > Labrisomidae > Malacoctenus > Malacoctenus tetranemus. Next base: position 8,169,325 of record JAUESF010000006.1, read on the forward strand.
CTGATCTACACAGAGCAACATGTGATCCAGATGAGGGCCCCGATTCTGACGACATGGAGCTGTTCAAGAGCTCTGCACAAGCCTGATAACGGCATGCTGACACGAGTCAGGTGTGTTGAAGCAGGGAAACCTCTAAAACCTGCAGGACAGGGGCCCTAGAGGACTGGAGTTGGCCACCCCTGATCCAGATAAACTGGAAGGGCCACTTATTTCGACGTGTAACTCAGGAACGCCAGAAAGAATTCAATACTTGATACCCCTGGCTGAAGTTCAAAGGTCAATTGTGGTATTGATTTAAAGGTCTACCTTTTCATGCACCTTTTTTGATGTAAAACTCACCAAATTACAAGTTTGTACAACACAGATTTATACACTATGTCAGGGGTGGCCAACTCCAGTCCTCTAGGGCCCATGTCCTGCAGGTTTTTAGCAGTTTCCCTGCTTCAACACACCTGATTCACATCAGCATGCCATTATGAGGCTCATGCAAAGCTCTTGAACGAGCCATTTAAATCAGAATCAGGTGTGTTGAAGCAGGGAAACTTCTAAAACCTGCAGGACAGGGGCCTGTGAGGACTGGAGTTGGCCACCCCTGCACTATATCTACTCCCCTTGCCACTAAAAGATGCCATCAGACAACAATTAAGGCTGAGAACATGGTTATAATTTCACTTTCCTCAGACAATGTGGTCAAATAAGGAAAGCATCAAACATCATGGGGTTAAAACTCAGTTTCAACCAAAAATAATTTCATCCTGAAAGAGAAATCCAAATATAAATTTCATGAATAGTCCTCATTTCACTTTCATAATGAAAGTGATATGAGGGTACAAATGGTCAAATTTGTGCCTGCTGTATGTGAACACCTTGACCAGGCTCTGATCACAACAGAGGGGAAAAAAGAAGATTGTTGAGCTGAGCAATCATTCTGAGATGCTATAACGTCTTTAAATTTGACCTCACTTTACTTGTTTACTGGAATTAACAGTAAGGCAACTTTTCAAACAAAATTTCTCAGATAAGGTGTTCTGTTGTGCTGGATTTTAGCTGACGCAATAAATATAATTTTGGAGGGTCTTAACGGCTTTAACATTTTATTCACAGGAATCTAAAAATGAATTCAAAAGAGAAGCATAGCCACTGAAAGAAAGAAAACTATTTATTGTAAAATATATCCCCGTTGTTATAATCCAAGCTAATCGGAGCACAATTAGGAACACTGACTTCCACAATTAGCCTGTATCTGCGGCAAAAACACACGAGTTGACCACTGGGCATGATGGTCATGCCCGCGCCACAGCTTCCAGCAACGCACGTTAAACAGCAGAAAAACAAAACAAAACACGGAGCTCAAACTGGCACCAGATCCAAAAAATGGACAACATGGTGGAATAAGGAATCTCTCCCAGACACAAAACACGGGGGATGCAGAGATGTAAACAGGGGGGGAAAGCGATGCAACCGGGGTGCCATTTAATACCCACTGAATGCACCATCCCCCACCAGCTCCAGGTGAGAAAGAAAGATGACAACAGTTCGTGTCAATGTGTCGCATCAGTGTGCACATAAACAAGCAATCAACACACCACTGCCCGCTACGGTGATCGGACTAACTTAGCTGCTCATCCTTGCGAGTCTAGACAGAATAAAAAAAAACCCGGTGACACGATATACGGTAACACGTCCAAGTGACCGCCGGTTAGCACCGATTCGGCGTGCAGGAGCTCCGTTGTCACTGCAGAAACACACCATTAGAGGAAAGCCGCCCGTTCCAGCGTGCATGCAGCGGACTGGAGACACAAAAGACGCGAGGTTACGTTAAGTGTGCACTGCTGTAGCTCTGCAGTAGCCTGCTAGCGGGAGGAGCGAGCGAGCGATCGAGACACACACACACACACCTTTTCCACAACCAATTTTCATCACACGAACGTCCGCCATTTTGTTAGCTTCGCGACTACTCGGTAGCTAATTTTAGCATTTGTTTCAAAACCTCCCAAGTGATATTTCTTATGGTACTAGCCAGATGGAAGACGTGCGCCATTAAAAATAGTATATTACCGGGTTAAGATACGTCGGAAGCGGCGGGTAGCAAACGCCTAAGTATTGTGATGTCGGGCGGCTGGCTAGCTCGCCGCGCGGGCCTGGTTTGCCAATTACGGCCTCTATTGAGGCCCGGGCCTGAGAAGAAAAGGCCCAACCCTCTGCGGCCTCGCAGCGACAATAAAGAAATAAATTAAAATACTACGTGCATGCAAAAACTACCAGCCGAGCGCACACGCAAATGCAAACACAGCTGTGAAAACGGGAGCTAAGAATTGCCCCGCGTACCAGATTTACGCTGCAGGGATGGCCTCCGTCCGCGCCTCGGCGTCCCCAGGCCGCCTGGTTCCCCCAGACTCGGGCTGGATTCAGTCGGGAATTTTGTGTTATTTGGGCGGGCCGGAGTGGAGCAGAGAAGGAGGGGTTAGGGGGGTTGTTTCAGGAGCACCGCTGAAAGCAAAGCAGGGACGTCTCGGAGCCAGATCTCGCCGTGCTACAGCCCCCCGCTCCTCCAGCGCCGAGGCCGCCGTCAGCACGACACGTCACAGCCCGAGAGCGGCAGGAAAATGCGGAAGGGTTGTGGAAATCACCCCGACAGGCAGCAAACAGGCCATGATCCGAGAACCACTGCCCCAGTGGGCATTGATAAAACGCGCTCGGTGGCGTTCGCGGTGATCGGCGGACTCCCCAAAGTTGGTCGTAATTGGCTCAGAACCGCTTCTGCTCCCCAAACAGCAGCAGTACATACGAGTGAAAGCCAAATGACCTTTCCTGAAGCGGGACGGTTTATTTACAATGAATGTGTCTTTCACTACTGCGTTCTCGTCCTCTAAAATCCTCCTGGAAACAGCTTTACCTCACTATCCAGAGGACCCCACCATGCCTGTGTGTCAAAAACAACTTTTGAACTCCTACTGTGGTTAAAATATCGTTTTAAATACAGACAAAATGAACAGCAAAAGGTTGTCAAAGTAGGGGGAAGAAGGATTCAGAAGTGAATTCTGATTATTATGATGATGATTATGATTTTTCATGACTTAGTGAAGATTGGCTTGTGTCCTATTTTTCTTTTTCTCAAATTTA
>JAUESF010000006.1:8177595-8190665 GCA_032274765.1 Malacoctenus tetranemus
TGCTTCAGAGTGTTGTTCAGCATGGGGGTGAGTAGGAAATGAAGGTACATCACTGTTTGGGTGGACTATTCCTTTAAAGGATCAAGATTAAATGGTGAGGTCTATCTGAAAGTGAGCAGGCCTCACGTCCCTCCACTCATACTTACTGTGTCACTGCCTGGCTTCCAACCCGCTGGACAAACTGTGAACAAAAACAGTTCATTGAAATGTCAGCACCAGCTTATTGAGCCCCTGGATCGTGCAACTGATTGGACCAAAATCAGCACAGATCAGACTGCATCTGGGAATTTACTTCACCTTCTCCGTGTTTATCGGTGTACTGGAAGGCCTGGACCAGCCGCAGAGTCTCATCCACAGACCGTCCCACTGGGAGGTCATTCATGGTGATTTGCCTCAGGATGCCTTTGTCATCGATGATGAAAAGACCCCTGCGGTAGAAACAGACGGGTGAGAAAAGAAACAAATCATGCAGGCAACATTGGCCACTTCTTGTTGATTTTTACGCGATGAATGTCAAAGCTGTAAAAGCATCAACGAAGCTGATGCCAAAGTCCAGTGACGGAGTGTTATTTGTTAGGACTCGACACTTGTTGGCGGCTTTGGGAGTTCAGTTCTGCAGAAGTCAAACCTCAGAGTGTGTCCCTGGTCCTCCAGGTAAACTCCATAGTCTTTAGAAATCTGGTGCGTGAGGTCAGACAACAGAGGGATTTTCATCTGTCCAAGGCCACCCTGTTTCCTCGGAGTATTGATCCTGATGGAAAACAACAGGAAAACAAAAAGGGGAGTAAAAAAAAACAAGTATTACTATCAGTTATGTGGTTCGCTCTTGAACTGCACAAGCCTGATCACACCCTCAGCGTACACAGTGATCTCACCATGCCAGATGGGTGAACTGGGAGTCTACCGAACAGGCGACCACTTCTGTATTGATGGCTTGGAATTCATGCACGCGATCACTGAAGGCAATGATCTCGGTTGGGCAGACGAAGGTACTAAACAAAAACAACAACAAATGAACATTCAAATTAGAGCGTTTTGCGTCACAGAACTAATGCTAAAAACAGACATGATGCCCCGTGTGCCTCGTCTTACTTACAAGTCCAGAGGATAGAAGAAAAACACAAGATATTTGCCTCTGTAGTCTGACAGCTTCAGCTCCTTGAATTCCCCATCAATGACGGCGGTTCCCTCCCAGTGTGGCGCAGGCTTCGAAACTGAACCACAAACAAAAACACACAATATTAGATGAAACCAGTTATTTATAAAGCCTGATGTGTGGCCCTGTGATTCAAATGAACAGACTTAGGAACAAGCTTCAGTGTGACAATCAGGAGCTCGATTTAATAATCTGTACAAATGTTTACAGTTATAAGTCATCAGTGTCAATTTGAGAATAAATTTGAGCAATAACAATAAAATGAGTATTATTAGAATACATGGAAAAACACGCACTTTTAACACATAAATGCTTGAAAACGTACTTTCAGGGTTAATGACAGAAACAGCTCAGAGGGCAGTGACAGCTGGTGCAGAAACGGTGCAGAATCAGTGACACGAGGTGACAGCCAATAAACTTCTTGCCGCCATATGGCTCAGAAACAAGTGGAGCAGTGACACCGACACAAAGCGCGCTGCAACGACGTCAAAAAAGGCCTCACACGCGATCACATGATTTTAAATAAATTACTGGATCAAGTTTCGCAGCAGCAGCAGCAGCAGTAGAGGTTGGTGTCATTGATCAGCGTTGGTGCGGAGCCAGTTTTCGTCGTCACGCATCAGAGGGGCGGAGGAACACGATCCAATCCATAGAATGACGTGTCCTAACAAACAGCCACGCTAAAACGTATGAAAAGTTCAACAATACATGATCTGTGCCAGAAAAACAACACACAGTGAGGTGCAACAGTGCGGTAAGCAGCGCTGCTGCACAGATCAAGCTGCAGCTGTGGCTGTGAGCAGACGGAAGGAGGCACTTTAAAACCTCGACCTCTGCGCGGCTTCGCCATGCAAATGACTCCAACGACTCCGAAAACTCACTCTTGGCTTTGCTGAGGTGCAGGGAGTGATCGGACACCGGTACCCTGAAAGCCTCCCCCGGGTAGACATGTCCTCCCGCGTAGTTGTGGCACTGGGAGAGCTTCCCCGCAGCCTTCTCCTCCGCGGACGTGACGGCGGCTGGCGGCAGCAGCAGCAGCAGCAGCGCGGCGCGCAGCAGCTCCCGCCTCACGTCGGTGTGGAAAGCAGTCTCCATCGCGCCGTCCCTTTGTGTGCAGGCAGACGCGGCTCGGCTGAGTGCTTCAGGACTCCTGGCAGCTGGGTTTGAAAGCTTCTTCCGTCTTGCTCTTCTTCTTCTTCACTCGGGTCCTCCAGCAGCTCATTGCAGTGTTACCGCCATCTCCTGGAGCTAATTAGCTCAAGGCTCAGTGACCAAAAAGTTTGAAAACTCAGAGGTGATGCTTCCCTCTTTCTGTTGCAGGTCTCATGTTTGGTAAAAATAACCACTTTTTATTGTTGGATTAACTTTTTTTAAATTATGCTTTGTGGTAAAAATGAGTCTCAAGACTGAGCTTGGTTGGTCTCCATGGTAACCTGGTTCCCTCGTTGGTCTCTGTCAGTCTGGATGGTTTCAATTTACTGATGTTAAAAAAGGGAAGTCAAACTGACTGATTTCATGATGAAAGCACCGGAACCACATAAAGAACACGTTCATTCTTGATAAGAAAACCCTCTGACAGCCGCAGTAATAAGGAGAACACAAACATTGCAGGTTACAGTCTTTATTACAACAGCTCACACATCCTGCCAAAGCTTCAATGGAGCACCTCCTCACTTCCATTCGCCTCCATAAGTGTAACAGTTTGCAACCACAGAAACTAACATCATTGTCCTTCTCCAGCTATGCCAACACATTAGTCCAGTTTTTTTTAGGCTGTACGCTCCAGATAAAAGCATTGCTGACGGAGACTGGGCAGGTGGAAATTGCAGACGACAGATACAGTCCAGACAAAACACAGACAGAAGTCTTCAGAGGAAGTAGCACTGAGCCCAGCGTCCCTCCTGGATTTTAAAATGAAGCTTCGTTTGTTTGGTTCACATTCACCACCAGGAGCAGCTCGTGGAACTTCAGCATGTGAATACATCAGGACTGATAAATCACCCTCTGAGCATCAACCCGACCAACTCAACCAGTCTCCAAACTACTGCCGATCCTGTCGTCGCCAAACCCAGACACGCAACCGAGCGGCGTCGATGTAAACGCGCTCGCTGGGCTCAAGGTGTCGCCAACGTTCATCCTCCAAACAGGACAAGTGCCAGATGTGTCTGCTTTGGCAGGAAAATGCAACATTTCGCACATTTCCCTCCCTTCTCCCTGATACATACGTCAGAGAAAATGCTGTTGAATATCAGTCTGCACTCTGCTGCCTGTGATGGTTTATCCGTGACAGTCGCATAAAAAAAAAAAAAAAAGACAACGATCGATTCAAACTCGGTTAAATTATTTATGTGTGTACAAACAGTACAAAGCTGCTTTTTTTAACAGGTCAGATTGTTTTGAAGTGACATAGTTGATGGTGGCCTCGTTGCACCTCAAAATGTACCAGAGATAAAACACCAAACAAGGAAGTACAGAGTCTCCTCAGTACTTAACACTTGGGGACACAGTCACAAAAAAACAACCTCTTTTCCTAAAGATATGTTTAGCGATTGATGTCAGAAAGACGAGATCTACGTATGTGCGTGAAGAAGATGCATTGAAGGCATAAAATATTCAACTCAAGTCCTGCAACAAATGATAAGTGCTCTTAAAAGGCTGCGAATGGTTTCACGGTTTGGTAAAAAAACCCCAATATAAATAACTAAGCCCAAATTTCATGAAACTGTAAAATGGCAAAAAACCCAAACACCTGAGGTTAGTTTAGATGTCACAATCGTTCCAAATTGCTCCCCATGTCATTGTTGTTTCCACCCTATTCAGTTTTCTATCATTAAGGCTCTGTGTTTACTGATGGAGCTCTGCACGTGGCAGCCTTGAGGTTGTGAGAGCTGTGTGTTAAACTGTACAAGCGTTGGCAGTAAATGGCTCCTCTAACGACAGAACTACAGGAGCCTCAAAATCTCCAAATCAATCAGTAGTTAGCTGGAACTAGAAGAAGAGGCAAATGCGAATAAGCCTAAAAAAACTTTACATGTGTCATTTTTTCCAATATCTCAGAACATTTCTGTGAACTTGGCCCGTGCTGTGAGAACGCACAGTGCTGGAGGCAATTTACTGCTGATGCTTGAACCTCTGGAGCCGAGGCACTGACTTAAGTTACATTTCATGACGTGTGCGTTATCTGTGAGGAGTGTAAAGCGAGGGGAGGAGGCGAGGATGTGGTTTTTTTTTTTTTGGCTGATGAATTTGAAGGAAAACACGGAAGGAGTTCAGCTAATGGACTTGAGCTTGGACCAGGGGTTCGTGCCGCGCACCTCCAAGGGGGGGTTGTTCGCAAACACGTGGTTGCACAGCTCCTCCAGAGGCGGCTCAGGGTCCGTGGTGGCAAACTGAGCCGCATCTTCGATTTCCTTCCGCACCTCCACATCGATCTCCTGCAGGCCCAGCAAACCAAAAGAAACTGGGATTAATCGACGTCGCAAATGTACAGATGGAGGAATCAAGTGAAAAAATAAAGTCATGGAGGAACAGTGCTACATTCAACATGACAAAGAAACTGAATACTGACGCAGTCCCATTTTCCATTTATAGGGTCGTTTTCTTTTCTTGGTCAAACAAATGAGAACAACACAACTACTCGTTGACAAAGCGAAGAGCGTTTGCGTACTTTGAGCTCCTCCACGCTGGCCATGTTGTTGCTGAGCATGCGGTCCTTCAGCAGTGAGATGGGGTCACTCTTGCTGCGGACCTCCTGGATCTCCTCACGTGTGCGGTAGCTAGAAAGGGCACAGATTGGTGCAGGGAAGTTGTCGGGGTTGCGCTAGTACAATCATCTCTGTTGTAGAAACACCAAACCCAAAGAGGTCCAACAAGCTACTAGTATTATTATTCACTGTGAAAATTGATTTACAATTTTCTTTAGAGTGTTGGAGTTAGCCAAAAAGTTAGCATACAGAGGAGTGAGAAAGACAAAATCAATAGTTTCTTGTGAAAAAGTTTGAAAAATTACTTCGTTTGCAATTTGAACCAAGCAACAGCTTCCTAAAGTCAGTGCCAACATCTGCAGCACGTGTTCATTGCATCGCTACGCTCTGTTTGGGTTATTGCCAGGCCACAACAGAGGGAAGGAGAGTACAGAGAGGCTACGGTGGAGCAGTGTGGAAGCAAGGGGACGGCAGCACAGCACAGTGAGGACAAGGTCAGACCCAAGATCGTCAATGCAGAGATAAAGAAACTCAGCTCCACTGAAGACCAAAGTAACATCCAGATTTAACAAAGGAGCATGACGGTGTACCTGACACCAGGATCGCTCATGCTGTGTCCGTGGTAACGGTACGTCTGAAGTTCCATGAGAATAGGACCCTGATGAAAGAGGTGGGACAAAATCAGATGATAGAACAACAACACTCGTGAGACACCAAAACTGAAATGCAGAGTCTTGACTCACCTTCCCAGATCGGCAGTGATCAGCCGCAAACCTGGTGGCTTCCCGAACACACAGGACGTCCATCCCGTCCACCTACAATGCAAAAAAAAAAATAAAAAACAGGGTTTCACCATGTTTCTGAGCTGCTTTTCATCCCAAATCAGCAGGATGGCAGGTTTGAACTGAGAGGAACGGGCGTACCCTGAGACCGGGGATGAATTCTCCTCTCTTAAAGTAGTCTGTGCTGGCGGCAGCTCGCTCCACTGACGTTCCCATGCCGTATCTGTTGTTCTCACAGATGAAGATGACGGGCAGCTTCCAAAGAGCGGCCATATTGTAGGTTTCAAAGATCTGCCCCTGTCAAATGCGCAAAGGAAATTTTAGAAAACCACAGAAAAAATAAAAGCTATATTTAGCAAGTTAGATAAATCTGTTTTAACTGCGTTTTGTTTGTTTCTAAATATTCTGTTCCTTTTCAGCTTTGTTGCGGGGATGAGCACAAGCTGCTCAGTACCTGGTTTGCAGCACCATCGCCATACAGGCAGACGCAGAGCTGGTTGTTTTCCTGGTACTTGCAGGCCAGTGCCACACCAGCACCAAGGGGAACCTAACAGGGACACGTTGTGACATATTCACACACATTCTCTGTAATTTTGCGAAGGAAGAAAACAACAAACTGAAACATCATGTGACCGATGCGATATTCAACAAAATAGATGTCAGCGAAGTACCTGAGCGCCGACAATTCCGTTCCCTCCGTAGAAATGTTTACAGTACATGTGCATGGAGCCTCCTTTGCCCTTTGCAATGCCTCCTCTTCTGCCTGCGTTTGAAAAATAGGGGTTATTGAATTAAAAGGTCATTCATTACAAATCTTTTATTAACGTCTGGCTAAACAATGCACTTCTGTTTGTCCTTCTCGCCTGGGCGCACCTCCTCCAGTCATATGTTGTATTTGTTGTGTAAATTTGTGTGGTGAAGGACTCCCAACACCCTCGGGCTGAGTGTCTGTGCTGGAGTTTGGTTTCAGGCGTGCGCCTCCACCTGTTCATGCAGCTGTCTGTAGGTTTCCCCCATTTCTTTGATGTATTCGTATCAGAGCTGCGAGAATGCAACTTTTCCCCAACACTGCTGCGTCTGACTCAAGATTTTTGCTGTTATTTTCTATTCTGTGAGATCACGGAAAAACGCAGCACCACCAAACGGTCTGCAGAGGGTCAGGTAAACTGCTTTGAAGTGGAAAAACCCCTGAGGCAAAGCAGCTCGTCCTGCCTGATCAGAGCTTTTCAAACCTTTTGAAGAAAAACAACCCTGAAGGTTCAGAGCAGTGGAGACTCACCGGTGAGCTCGGCCATGATTTCCTTCACAGTCCCTCCCCGGGTGTAAGTGTAGCCATGGGCGCGGTACGCCGTGATCAGGTGGTCCGACAAGTTGATTGAGGCCTCGATGCCAACAGCACAAGCTTCCTATAAAAGGAGGGAATAAACACTTTGACATGTCTGGACCCAAGCTGGTGTAGGAGCCCAATAATAATAATTTTCACATCTCAATTGTTCTTGTGATACTTTAGTCTTTCAAAAAGATTTTCTCGAGCAGCAAACAGCAACATTATGAGTCTCTCATAGAGACTAAATAAAGAGAAAGTAGCTTTTTCCCAACCTGTCCATCATACAAGTGGCAGAATCCCCTGATGATCTTCTGCTTGTACAGCTGATCTGCCTTCAGCTCCATCCGCCTCATGGTTTGCATGGTGCGGTAGTACTGCAGACCCTCATCACGAGTCATCACCACCTGAGTGGCCGGACCTTCCTCCAGCTTGTGGAGGTCACATTTCTAGATGTAGAACACCCTTGTTATTATTATTACTTAGATTCAAATGGGAGGAAACACATCCATGCATTTGAAACGGGGTCTTTCAACACAACCCATCCATAAAAGGCCTTAAAAACTAGCTATGGAAAGGGAAAACCAAAAACAACACTACTACAAAACAAGCAACACCACCTTTCGACAAACACGGATAATGAGCATTCAACAAGTTGATGGGGATCGCCTCCAAAAAGTTAAGGCGGCACAAAAAGATGCAAAATCAGCACAATATATTTGACAGAGTTTTTAGGGAATAGGACTGGACTTCGGTACTTGTACCTTCACTTCAAATGTTGCCTCGGTCGTGAAGTCAGCGTACGTGCGTGCCGACACGACTGCCGCGGCTCCCTGTGAAAGGAGGGCAAAAACAACAAAAGGTTTGATTATTTTTGTTCAGTGTCAGTGTGAGTCAACACAACAATGTCCAACATGGTGTCAACTTTAGCAGCAACTAATAGACCTCTGATGGAACAATGTTTTCAATACAACGTGAAGATAAAAATAATTGTCCACTTGAGAAAACAGCACAAATTCGCCTCTGACAATAAAATTTGAAGTAAAAGTCGTTGCTCAATGACACAATTTGAACGCTCTTATACAGGGAACTGTGCGAGTTTACACAGTTTTTTTTCCACTTGACATAACGAGACACAGTTTCCCAAAGACGATCCCAGTCAGCGTTCATCACTGTGGTTAAGTCTAAATAACATCAACCACTGAAACCAACTTTATAAGCCACTCGGGCTGACTCTGCTCACAAAGACTACTGATGCTGCTAAAAACGTACATATTTCAGGGCAGGCTCGCCGCTGAGCTAGCACAACAAGCTATCGCTCGGCCTTACAAGGTCAGCACAGCGATGTCAGTTATATTTGAGCAGAAGCGCCGCAGACCTGAGTCACAGAAGCTAATAACAGAGTTTGGTGAATTCGTCCTGTAAACACTCTTGCTTACATTTCTCTGGGCGCAGGCTCGGAGCACGTTGGAGACATTGGACAGCATCTTCACTGAAGTAGCCCAGCACAGCCCAGCACGGCACGGATGCGTCCTTCTGTCAGCCGCTGTCCTTCCGGCTCCGCTCCCTGCTCTTTTTCTATGGCTCCAGCAGAGGCGACGGTGGCTCTCTACTGACACCTAGCGGCCGCTTCGGTCGAAGTCCACCAGCGCATTGAGTGATAGAAACAATCCGAACTCAACTCTAATTGATGCGGACGCGTCGCATTTTATGACACGACAAACAAAACAAAATAATTAAGGTGAAATTGAATGATGTTTTTCTGGAAAACAGAAGAAATAACCAGGGACATTTATCCAGTAAGTGTGTTCAGAGGGAGGCATTCACACCAGACTCTCACCTGCACCGAGTTCAGTCTTGCATGTGTCTGGAGGGTCACGTCTCAGCCAACTTAGTAAAAGTTACAAGCAGTGTTGACTGACACGTGTTTAATCAGTACTTGATGTCAATCCAGTCAATCGAGTCAAATAGCAACTTTATAAACGTAATGGGTCCGAGTTGGTTTGGAGGATAACAATGCACATAACACAGCTCAATGCAATGGTTAGTGAAATGGTTTGAACTGAGCATCACCGGTCATGAGTTTCACTTCAGAAAGTTTTCAGATTAATAAACAATTCAAGGCCACAGAGAGAGAGACATGGTACAGCTGGACCAACTGCCTGGCAGTTTGCCTCATTTGTTCCCCCCAATTCCAACAAACAATAAAAAAAACTAAATACATAAATACATTGATGTAAAAAAAAAAGGGCATACAATTTGTTGGAGTTGCAGTCTCAAAGCACTTACAGTTCTGTGACACGGGCTTGGGGTTGGTTGAGCAGGAGGAAATTTCCATCCAGTGGGATCGTGTGACGGGATGCGCTTGCGCTGCGACGCGCGGGTCGGATCGTTGTAAACTGGGTTGAGTGCTTTTCACCCTCCCTGCCTCAGACCGAGCTGCATCCCCCTGCTCCCTCGTTGTGCCATCGTTAGACTCCAGCGTGCACGATGACCTTCAGACTGTCCAGCTGACTCGTTTTGGGTGGGTTTTCTGTGTGCGTGTGTGTGCGTGTATGCGTGAGTGGCTGCGCTCTTTTGCCGCTCCGGGCTGCTGGACACCTGCGCTGCATCGGCATCATCACTGCAGACTGTTTTGGGTGACAGCGTGTGTTCCCTCCCGGGTGGACTCTGACGGCGAGAGCGAACATGGCGAAAACAGTCACCTCATCCTGCGCAGTAGCAGGTAGGCTCGCTGTTACCTACTGTTTTGAAATGACCATCTGCGCCAGTGTGCGTTTATACACCGGGGTTTAATGAAGCAGACTCGGGGATGACGCAACTGACATTTCCAGCGCTTTATGCGCTCGATGCTGGCTGTGCGGTGACGATGCTGCTGGCGCTGCTTTGTTTACCCATTGATGCCCACTGCGATCAGGGCTGTTCAACAGCAGACCATTCAAAACACCTTCATCCAAAACCAACGTAAAATCTTCGGATGGCGAAATGCACGCGTGACGTGAGGAGAAGCAGAGTGGCGCCTCTTTGTGTGTTGCTGCCATTGTGAGAGGTGTATTTTCTCTGCGTCCGTTCAGTCCTCTGAAGGCTCCGGCTGTGATGCTTGGCTTTATTGATGATTCACGCCGATCGTGAGGTTTGAATGGGCGGAGAGCAAAAGACTGGGCCAGTGCGTATCTGACACAGGAAAAGGCCAATGGATTATAAACTGCTGTTTAATTCCAGTGAGCATCGCACCATTGTGTGATGACTTTGTGGGTTTTGGGACTGGGTCACTGACTCTGGAGAGCATCACAGGAGTAATCTGTCACTTTGGTAGTGTCGCCCTCCCACACCCTGAGAGAAGGGAAATGTCCCTGCAGGTCAGCAATCAAATCGGATATAATAGCACTGAGACAAGATTTGCTTCACTGGGAACATGCAAGGGCTGCAGGCATTACTCAGGCAGAATATTAGAACAAATATAAACAATACGAAACATGAAAACAACACAGCACAATCTCCTAATGTGAGTGTTCCTACACCAAACAACCCTAAGTTCATCAGGTATCCAGTATACCAGACATGAAATGTAATCACAGAAAGAGATAAATGAACCCAGTGAATAATGACCATGTGCGCTGATGTGTTTAATTAAACCCGTTGAGCATTAAAGCTGAGGTCTCCTGTTAGAGATCTGCCAAATTACATTGAGGAGGCAGTGGGTGATGTCTGCCAGGTTCCAGTACATAATAAAAAACTCAGAGTGGGAAGAGAATAATTCACTGAGTTGACAGTTTAGCCTCCAAGGCACAAATCGATTCGATGGGTGTGTAGAATAAGACTTTTTTCCCCTTTTCAATGACTTTTAAAAGGGTTTGTCCAGAGAAGAGGACTGAAAATGACCATTGAGATTCATAGTAAATAGTAAACACATCATTGTTTATGTCTTTTTATGTTGTGACTTGTCACGTTATTCTGGGTGTCCATTTTGTTTATTAGAGTCTTATTTGCAGGTATCACTTGATAACAGTCCTGTATGAGCAGAGCTGTCCGCAGTGTAACTGATGCAGCAATGGGGAGTTTCCTGTTTGGATCATGACCAAACAAATGCTTTTTTTCTTATGCATCAGGAGAGAAGATGTCACCGCCGTCCATCACACTGCTCCCTGAAAAGAGGTCTCCCACCAATGGCCACAGCTCTCCGGTCCGAACCGGAAGAACAAGTGAGTCCTGACCCCAGACTGCCCGGACAGAGTCGCACTGCACTTCTGCATGCTTCATTTGGACTCAGTGTGTTGACTATACGTGACGTAAGAGCACTGTGCTGCCGTGACGGTGTCACACATATTCCAGTGTGTGTCAGGTTTTTCTCTCAATCTCACAGAAACAGGAGAGTCTTTCGGGAAGCTCAGCATCAGTAATCAAAGCAGACTCACAGTGTGTGCGCAGTGGCCACCACACGAAGGACAGCTTCCTCCCCTCTCCCGCATGTTGTTGCAGTTTGCCCTTGGCATGGGCATTTTGCAACACAAAGTAACCCCATATTTAGCTGTACAAAAACGTCTCCCTCTGCTGGCGAGAAAGCCGCACTGCAGGTCAGTGCTGTGGCGCTGATGTCATGCGCCTCTCCACAAAGCTGAACGTGCCCTCTCTCGCTCTGACATGGTGATTCCAGCTCCATCAGAGAAGAGGCCACACATGAACGGACACGCGTCCCCGTCACACTTCGCGGCTAACATCAATAACAACCACGGGGGTAAACAAGGTGAGTTTGTTTTTAGACATTTTGTTTGTCATTCTGCTGAATTATTGTTCCCTTCTGAAGCTTTCTTCACACGTTTGCGTTCCCTTCAGCTGTGGACGGCTACCTGAAGACCGATGACAGGATGCGTTTAGCCAAAGAGAGACGTGAGGAGAGGGAGAGAAGCTTGGGTAGGTGATGTCCTGCTTTCCCTTGACACAGGAAGCTGATTTCACGGGATGAAGAGTCTGGAAACGCCTCAGGCTTTCTGCTCCTCTGCAGTTTCCATCAAAAGTTCCCTTCTTTTTTTTTGGCATGACGTCTCTCTGCAGTTCGACTGGCTGCGAGAAGGCTTCGCTAGGAACTCACTTTGAGTTCACTGAGTCTTTTGATGTAATGAGCTTTGTCAGTTTGGAGAACGTGACAGTAACGGAGAGAAGGCCATAAAAGTAGGTCTCTCCCTTGTGGATAATCCTGCAGCTCTCACAGTGGCCTCATGATCACAAGGATTTCTAGCTTCACTGCTTAATCTTGAGTGTGATTGACAGACAAAGACCAATTCACTGTAACACATCCATGCCACACCAAGCTTTTTTAATAACAATAAAAAATAACAGCCCAAACATTGCCAGATGATGCGAACAGCACGCCATCTAGTGAACTGAGAAGTAGACACTGCAGAGGAGAGATAAACACTGAAACAACCAGTCTTATATTTCGTCGGACCTCTGTCTCGTTCAGCCGCCAGGGAGCAGCTGATCAGGGAGAAGGAGCGCAGAGCGCGGCTGCAGTACGAGCGAACTGTGGAGGAGCGCTGGAGACGCCTGGAGGAGCAGAGGCAGAAGGAGGAGCTCCGCCGGGCTGCCGTGGAGGAGAAGAGGAGGCAGCAGCTCGAGGAGGAGAGGGTCAGCTGAGTTCAAACGCATCCCTGTGTGTGCAGGGGCCGCGACGACGTCGGGGAGCGTCGCATGCTGCCTTTTGCAGTCGGAGCCTTTCGCGTCTGAGAGCGCAGAGAAAGAAAGGTCGGCGGCGAGGTGACAGTTGTGATGCTCTGTGTTGCCTTCAGGAGCGCCTCGAGGCCCTGATGAAGCGCTCTCTGGAGCGAAGCCTTCAACTGGAACAGAGGACGAAAAGGTGGAGCAGAGGCTGCGCAGGAGCAGGTAAGAACGGATGTGTGAGACGCGAAGACAGACGTCTGAATACTGGAAACAGGACCGAGTGATCTGACACCAAAACACATACAACAGAAGAACAGTTGTTTTCTTTCTGTAGAGGTTTTCATGATGACATGGAGAGAGAGAGAGAGAGTGTGTCTCTGTGTGTGTGTGTGTGTGTGTGTGTGTGTGTGTGTGTGTGTGTGTGTGTGTGTGTGTGTGTGTGTGTG
>JAUESF010000006.1:8200284-8212591 GCA_032274765.1 Malacoctenus tetranemus
CCCCCCCCCCCCCCCCCCCCCCCCCCCCCCCCCCCCCCCCCCCCCCCCCCCCCCCCCCCCCCCCCCCCCCCCACGACGGGCAAGTCTGATTGTCCTGCTTTCGTGATCTGAACCCAATTCAGAGCTGCCTCTGTGGGGGTTGAACACACGTGCAATACTGCAGGTGTCCACCTGGAGTCCTTTTGGGCAAGAATGCTGTGCAGAGCCCACCTGAGAGCGGACACGTTTCTAAATTCAATTCTATCAATGTAGTTTCCGTCGTCATCTCGACATCATGATAGCGAGGGTCACCTAAACCTGCGGCTCACATCGTCTCCCGGGGACCCTCTGCATTTCAGCCATGGCGCGTGATGCCAAGCACGGGAAACTGATCTGTATCCTGCATTCATTCATGACAAACATCTCACGTTACATACTTAGGGTTTAACTGAGCAGCCCTCCCTCTCTCCTTTGTCTGCCATGACACTTTCATCGTTTTTTAGCCAAGAGCTTCTCAAACACACAGAGCACGAGCAAACCGGCCCACCCAAGTGTGGAGTCATGCAGGATCTCAGATGCTGGAGTTTTTCATCTGATGGTGCTGCCATGTTGATTCCTCAGGCTGTTTACATCCTAATCCCATCAGTTACGTTTGCTTTTCAGTCTTTGCACGACCTTCGAAATCAGAATCGAGACCCTTTCAAACTAAAACGATGACGCCACATCAACAACATCATCAACTCAATGTTTTTTTGCTGAGCTCATCGTCTCTGAGTTTCTTCCCTGTGTGATGGCTGAAATACTTCAATGTGGTGCTAAAACAAAGAAGGGAAAATATAATGCAAGGAGATATGAATGCACTTCATCTTTCTTTTTGGCTGCAGTGTAGCTGTGTTACATGTGTAAACATGCAAGAAAGACTGAAACCCCTCAGCTTGGTGGGAGTCTCAGTGGACAATATTTACAAGTGAACAACAGAGCAAATTAATATGGAAAGTCCTTTTGGGAAAAGTAAGTATTTTTGTTTTCTGTTTGATATACACTATTTCTATTCCATCTCATACAAACGTGTGTGTGCGTGTGCGAGTGTGCGTGGAAAGCTAACCCATCTACCTGTGTGACCATCTTGTATAATGGATGAGCCTCGTATCACTGTGACATTCTAACCCTGCGGGAGAACGAAGGAGGGATAGGAGGATAAAGAGAAAGGAAAAACACATGAATAATTGAGCCTAAATCAGTTTAGTGACCGTGCGTCCCTTCCTACTCTCAGTCCAGTGAAGTCAGTGCGTCCGACTGGATTCTTCCCTGAAACTTCTGCACCGGAGAGACAAACAGACATGAAGCGTTACGCATGGGAGGGAATCTGTGACTGAAGGTGGCTTTGAGTTGAGGAGCAAACACTGAATCTTTACATCTCTGGACTTTTTTTTTAATTTGAAGTGGCCTTTAGGGGTTGTGAGACTCAGGATCATCATGATACCATGGTGGCCCAACTGCTAGGGCTGGCCTTTTTATGTGCGGTGACTGGTCTGGACTCTCATACGGCAAATGGTAAGACGCTCGCTGAGCTTTTACATGCTTATGTTATGAACAGCTAGAAAATACCAATCTGGAAATGACAGGAGTGTTTACTGGAATATGTTGGAAATACATTTTGATAAAGTACAAAAAAAACAAATACCTAAGTATGAAGCTGTAGTTCCAATTATGGCTTTAAAACGTGAAACACAAAAAATGAAAACATGTAATAGGAAAAAAGCTACTATTAATACATTTTATTATAGTATTTAATAGAAGAAACAATTATTTCTGAATGTTGTTGAATACATTTTCCAGCTCTTATAGCAGATGTGTTTAAGACATTTCAACTGTTTGGTATCCAAGCTTGAATATAAGCTTGTTTCCATGTGACATCTGTTACAATACACACACTACGTCTGACTGAGACTTGCA
Organism: Malacoctenus tetranemus; assembly: GCA_032274765.1. Lineage (NCBI taxonomy): Eukaryota > Metazoa > Chordata > Actinopteri > Blenniiformes > Labrisomidae > Malacoctenus > Malacoctenus tetranemus. The sequence goes on from JAUESF010000006.1 coordinate 8,202,220, forward strand.
GTGAAACTGATCCTGCAACTGAACCCTGGCCGTGCACACAGCACCGCCATCTTCTTTTCCACCATGTCCGTCTAATTGCATGCGTGTTTCCTGTGTCCCTGCCCTCCTTCCAGCCGTGGAGATCAAGCACAGCGGGGAGGTGGTGTACCGGAACGCCAGCGTGTACGGGGTGGTGAATAGATCAGTGATGCTGAAATGCGGTCCCAGCTTACCTGACATGTACATATGGGGCTTCACCAGGCCTGGCACTCAAGCCATGAGAGCGGTGGTGTATAACCGGGGAACAGGACCAAAGTTCCAGAAATGGGCCGAAGCGCTGGGACGGCCGACGAGCATTTCAAACAGTGCAGATTTGAGCATCGAGCGGCTGCCTCTGGCTGCTCATGGTCTGTTCACCTGCCAGGCATTCTATGACCAAGCAGAGGACCAGCCCGTAGTGTTCTACTACGTACACCTCATTGTCCAAGGTAAGGCGTCCTGTATTCAGCAATTCAGACTGACAGAGTTCAACATGAACTGAATTCCACAGGGGAACCTCAGTGACATTTCTATCTGCTCAACGTCTTTACAAAAGTAAAAACACCTTTTCTTTGTTTGCAGTATTATTGGTTTAGGAAGCGACTTCTGCAGAAGCCTGTTTAAGACAAACTTAGAATAAATAAATGACTTTGAAAGAAAAACAGGAACATCTTGAAGCACCATCCAGAGGAGTTGATACCCTTTCTCAGGCCTTGATCATGCAAACATGGGTTCGAGAGTATCGACAAGTTTCTTGAGATGACGTTCCTTCACAAAACTCTCAGAAAACAGCTCCCACAGTTGAAAAACCCTGACCTCTGTGTCTCTGTGTGGATAACAAAAACGCAGAAACATTAAAGCTGACAGTCCGACCTTCCCTTGGAACTGGTTTGGCTGAGGCCGGTTTGTTCAGTCTTGTGTCTGGATCTGATCGTTTTCTGCCTGGGGTCTGACATTAAATTCTGTCACCACAGAACAGATTCCAACAATAGCAACATTACGATCTGATCAATGCAGTTTGAATGACCTGATTGTTTTCTGTGGGACTCATCAAAGGTTAGCACACTGAATAATGGGGTCAGAGGCAAAGGAAACCAGGCACTGGAGGATGTGACCCCTATTTTAGTTGACGAGTGATTAAAAATTTAAACGTCACCTCGTTTTGCCAAAGCTCCTCTGACCGTGACGACGCTGACTGTGTGCCTTCAGTCCCCGTCAGTAAACCTTACCTCCTGATAAGTGACGTCTCCCCGGTGGAGGGGTCCTCCATGTGGATGCGCTGCAACCTGGACAACGGGACAGGGCCCGTCCACTACCTTTGGCAACACGAAACCCGCGGTGGAAACATCACCACCTTCGCGCAGGGCAACAGCAGCGTCATCAACGTCACCGACGTCAACCGCAACCACTCCGGGTGGTACCGCTGCGTGGCCCGCAACGCCGTCAACAGCGAAAACTCCAACCGCCTGTGGCTGGACACCATCTGTGAGTGGTTCAGCTCCGTCCACGCAGTTTGATAATGAGGCAGGAGGTTCTGACATAAATTCATTGCAATCTTATCTGCATTTGATGTTGTTAAATCATTCAGATTGCGTAAGTTTTACTCAATTAATGTGACTCACGAGTCCCCCCAGTAGTCGTGCCACATTATGAGAACGCTGTTTTACACAAATTAAACCGAGATGGAAATTATGTAATAAGAAGAAATGACAAAAGGGAAAATGTTGCTTCACATCACACGTCTGAATACTTCACCTCCTCTTTGCTTTTGCACTGTTCCTCCTCAGTCGGCCCAGACGTGCCCCAAATAGATGTCTCCCCGCACAGCATAACAGAGCGGGGCTACTCGGCCCTGGAGAGAGAGACCGTTTCCCTGCTGTGTCAGGCCCAGTCCAATCCGGCCAGCCAGTATGTCTGGTTCTACAACAACTCCCAAGTCTACACGGGGCCACAGTACACCATCACCAAGGTTCTTCGCATGCACACTGGCGAATACGCCTGCCTGGCGCAGAACACCTACCTGAACACGCGCTCCAAAAAAACCATCAGCCTGACCGTCTACTGTGAGTGTGCCCGCTGACCTTTGACCCCTGGCTGCACCAACTACTGCCTCTTTCTCTCTAGTTTTGCTCCTCTGTGTTTGTACTGAAATTGACAGAGTAACACAGGTTAATGTTGTTGAATTGTTATTTTCAGTACAAGACAATCAGAAGATTCTTCCCCTTTGTTCATGATCTTTGTCGGCTTCGTGTCTTCTGCTCAGGAGCATCTGCTCAGTCACTTCACTTCAATTCACTCCCTGTTTCCAACACAAAGCAGAAACCTTCTGTGCTACTGCTGTTTTCTTTCTGTACACCAGCCATCTATACTCAGTGTCACAAAACACACACACCTTCATATATTCAAAGCAATCAACCACACACATATATACATGCATACACACGTACACACACACGCGCAGACAGCAGAGTTTGGGAGTCCTTCAGAGCTTTTCGCCTGCTGGGACGATTGTGGCCAAGTTGATGGGAGTCTCTGGCAAGTACCTTGCTGTGATGTCACAGCCATGGCAAGTGTTGGTCAGACAGAGCTGATGCTTGCCATCAATTTTCATTTTGCTGAATTATATGCTTCGAACTCAGGCCACTTCATAGGCGATTTCACAACAGGATGATATTTCTAACAACAACGTAGAAAGTAATTCATCTTCTAAAATGATGCACACCTGATATCTTAGATACTTTAGGACCACAGGAACTTTTCCTTTGGCCCTGTAGACCTTTTGTAGCCCCCAATTTGCACACCACTACCTTGTTACTCTGTATTTTATCACCACAGACCCACCTGACGGCTCCCCCTCCTGCTCCATGGAGGCGGCCTTGAATTACACGTCTCTGAGAATGCTCTGTTCCTGGTCGGGTGGATTTCCTGCCCCTTCCCTTCACTGGAATGGACTCTTGGATCTCGTGCAACAAGATGTGGATGAAGCGGAACGACAAACAAATGGGCTCATCAGAACTGCTGTGTTGCTGCCCTCTGGAGGCCTGACTTCTAACAACAGCTTGTTTACGTGCATGGGCTCCCATCTTGCTCTGGACCAACCTGCAGAGTGCCGCGTGAGGACATGTGAGTGCAAAAATGTCAATAAAAGCGATAATGGTTGCAGGCTCCTTGTTATCTGAAGCTTTCCCCTGCTTTCGTCCATCAGATATTCCCCCTGCTGAGCCTGAGTGCTTTGCTTATGTGACCAACAACAAACAGTACTTAATGCTGTCCTGCTCCTGGGATGGAGGGGCCCCAAAAGCCCTGGTGTGGTGGGAGGGCCCCGGGGGCCATGTCAAAGGAGGAGAGGAAAACTCCAACATTCTTGTTCTCCGCTACGGCACTGCGCACAACAGGAAGCCGTACACATGCCACGCCATGCACCCACTCCTGGTCCGAACCAAAACCTGCAATCTCACACTCGGTCAGTGCACGCTCTCATGAAGCAATGAGCACCAGAGTTGATTTGCCACCATACTTGACTGATCAGACGCTATCACATGTAGAGGCCCCTGTGTTGCGGACCCAGCGCAGAGTCGTCTCCGTCTACGAGGGGGCAGACGTGCAGCTCACCTGCAACCTGAGGGCCAACTACCTCCCCGCAAACGAAATCACCTGGTTCAACAATCACGGGCTCAACATCCGAGACACAGTCAAGTACGCGCTGCTGCGAAACTCCGCCTGGGCCAACTTGACTGTGAGAGACGCTGACGGGACTCAAGACAGTGGCGATTACAGGTGCACCACCTCCAACGCAGTGGGAGGAACTGACATCAATGTCACATTGGAGGTCAAAAGTAAGACACTGTTGATGTGTATTTTCTAGGAGTTGACCCCCTGCTTTTGTAGACTGAGGTGGGCTGACAGAGGAGCACATTCATCCTCATGTTCTCTCTGTTCTCAGGGTACCCCATGCCTCCCAACGCAACCCTGATCAGGGTGATGTACAACAGCCGGCAGCGTAACGAAGTGGAGCTGGAGTGGCAGGTAGAGAACGAGGAGCAGGGAGGGTGGACAGGCTTCGTGCTGGAGCACCGCTGGGTGTCTGAGCGACCTGGACGGAGGCGGACCAGCAATGACTCAAAGGAGCGGGGCGAGGAGCGGATCAGTCCTCCGAGCTGGCAGCACACCGTCATCCACGAACCAGACGTCAGGATTCACTGGGTTGGGAGGCTGGTGCCGACTGTCAGCTATCAGTTCCGCGTCCGGCCGGTGAACCACCGCACCGTTGGACACCCCTCTGCTGCGAAGAGTCCAGGTAGAGTCATCGGACAGAGACGGGACAGATTCACTGGCAAAGAGCTGAGCTAGAACACCAGTTACGTTAAACATGCTCCATTAAACTTCCTAAAATGTTCAACTGAGTGAGGTGAGACTGTTGATGGTGCCATGCTGTGACTGCACTTAAGATGTCTGATGACAATCTAACTTTATTTTTTTGTTTTTTTGTTTATGTTATCCACTTAGGTGAAAACTCACACACACAAATAAGGCACATGCAAACTAACACACACAGCTCACACCACCCCTCCATTCCTCCTTAACTCCTTCCCTTCACTCCCTCTGAACTTCCCTCTGTCTGACCCTGTGTGCTTCTCCTTGTAACCTGCAGATGATCATTTCATAGTAGGACTGTGTAAATGAAGCTTTACGATGATCCAGTGGGTTAGAAAAAAGCTTGTATGTTAAGTGTGAGTTTTATTTATTCTATAATCTATGGCGAGTTTTATTCTAAACTGGAAACTGCCGGCATGTTTGTGGCTCTGCGAGAACAGCACCTTAAATGGGTTGAGGACCATTTGCGATGCACGCCGTGTGTAGCCGCTGTGTTGTCAGTGGAGTACCATTTTGCAACGTGTAACTGTGGCGTCTTTCAGCGGAGCCACGCTACAACGTGTACCCCGCGGTGATCGGGGCGGCCATCGGCGGGATGCTGTTTGCAGCCATCCTCACCGTGCTGCTGCTCATCTACATCATCCGCAACCGCAACAACAATCCAAGTGAGTCCCATGAACCGCGCGCCAAATCACACTGCGCTGACCCGTCGCGTGGAACGTTGTGACGGCACGTTGCACTGACGGCCTGTTGTCTGTTCTCCAGGGCTACACGATATGCTGTTTGGCTCGTGAGTATCTTTGCGTTTTGTTTGTGTGTGAAGAAAGAATTCATATTGGAATATCATGCAAACATTCCCCATAACTACAAAAAATAAACCTGTTAGATGAAAATTATTGATCAATTCATGACATACTTTATTTTGAAAAAATTTTTTAAAAAAACAAATTGAAAAGAAATGTTTCCATTTTCCAAAATAACCATCAAGAACACATTATTATTATTACTATTATTATTATTATTTTTTTTTTTCTAATCATTTAAAAAAACGTAGGAGCATATTGTCACAAGGAAAACTTACACAGTCACAGTTTTTGGGGTTGATTAGGACTTATTCTGCAATTTCATTTCTCTTGATGTTTGCAGGCAGCTAAGTCAGTCGAGGACAAACCTAAATATTCCGGAGGACGAAGTGGTCGACGGATCAGAGGGAGGAAGGGACGACGTTGCTGGACCATCTGGTCAAGGCACGATGAATCCACACCTCCTTTTTTAAAGTGGTCGACTCACAATTCAAATTGAGTTTTGTCTTTTAAGCTCAGCTGCAGAAATGCCAGCAGCCCACAGTCTGCATGTTTCAGCCATTCAGAGATGATCATTGAATCCAACGTTCGTCTCCTCCAGGTCCTACAATTCTACCCCGGGCTGCTTCACCCTTTGCCAGCTCGCCACCGAGTGCCACCCCGACCCCCTCCAGCCAAGACCCTCCGCCTGGAGACGACAACGAACCAGTCAATGTCACGATCACCGTCAAAGCGACTGGCCCGTAGCCGCTTCTGATGCTGGAGTGTAAATTTTAGATCTCACTCAGCTCTATCAACCTTAGCAGTCTTTTACTTTGTCATGGAGAACCTGTGGTCAGTTCAGAGAAGTTAAACCACCTTGGAGACAATAGATGACTTCAATAATTTATTCACAACCTTCGATTAAACTTTTGGAAAACACAAGGCCTTGTCAGAACATGCCTTCAATGACAGAACACACAAACACACAAACACAAAATCCAAGTACGTAACTGATGAAGGGCACTTTCTAACTGAAGAACTAACTGGTCCTAACTAAATCCTCACAAAGATCAGGACATGACCCGACGCTTGCCTCGGAAATACCGAGGTGGGCAGGCGAGTACACTTAAAAGCACCAGCAAAGCAACTAAACGTAGCAGTACGTATTTGTTCACCGCTCAGTTGATGGGCAGTAAGATCTTCTGAGTACTGACGATTTCACCGAGCTTCTGTTTGATCTTCACAAAGAGGCGCTTGAACTCCAAACCGTCCCCCTGAAAAAGAGGACGAGATTCAAACGCGGACGTTAGCTTGCGTCATACTCGCTCTTCGAATGAATGGTTTGAAAAAACACGCTGTTACAACGCACCTTGGACAGTCTAAAGTCCAGCATCACTCTCTGGTTCATGTCCAGCAAATGAACTTTAAAGATGAGTTTGTTGTTGCGCTTGTCCAACGTGCTCACCGTCACCTGAGGAGAACACGGAGCATCGTTTTGACATGAGGTGGTTTCGCTCAATCAGCTGTTCCTTGTAGAAACTGCACAGATTGTTCATATTTCACTGGGATCGTACCTGTTTGGTGCAGGTGAGCTTGAAGCAGAGTGCCAGGTCTTCACAAGTGTCCTTCAGTGAGGACAGTGAGGCGTCGGCACTCACAGTGGTGAAGAAACGAGTCATTCTCCGCACTAATCTCTGCCAGTGGGACTGTTCACAGAACAAGACAGGGAAGAGAGAGAAAGGACGATGCCTTAAAAAGTCAAAGGTTCAGATGCACTCACACCATTCATGGACCAAAACCAGTGCAGCAGCAGTGTGTCCCACTTACCTGGCTTGCTCCCGGCGTGGCCAGTAACTGACTGCCCAGCAACATGTGCTCAGGCTTAATTGGCTGCGAGAAGCTGACCTGAACTGCGGTCTGACTGGTTAGCAACAAGGACTCCAGCCCACCAGCAGCCAGATCGGGCTGAGAGCTGGAAAACTGCATCTTGTCGTCGCTGCAGGGAGAAGAAAATGATCTACAGATCGCGGGACACGAACAGACACCCGAAACGAAGCGGAGACACCACTGACCTGCTGGTGCGGGACACGAGTCCCTTCTCAGGTCGAAGGAGTTTGCTCCTTCTGGGGCTCAGAGAGGCTTTCACACCTACAGAGAACCACATGCAGACATCAGAAGTGTTGACTAAACCCGACTGGGATTCATTCCGCCCCATCCGGCTCCCACCTTGAGTAAACCAGCGGTCTTTCTGGATGTCTGCGATGGACAGTCGAGCATCTGGGCTGGCCAGCAGCAACTTCGACAGCAGACCTAAAGAGAGGAGACGAAAATGAGGTGAAATTACACATCGAGTGTAGAATGATTTGAAGTGAGGCGATTCTGGACTCACTCAGAGGCAAAGGCTGGATCTTTTTCCATGGAGGTAGGAACGTTTTCTTCTGTAACCAATCGGAATATTCTTGACAACTTTCGGTCGGTTGATCCCACGGCAACTCTGGTCGGAAAAGCAACACGCAAAGCAGCGAGACAAAACTGATCGGAGTAATAAACAGGTTGTGCACGACAGCTTTCTTCTAAAATGTCATTTTTTTGTACAGTGATTTCTGTTTTCACATAATTCACAATCTCGAGCTGATATGGACCAGTGAAAAAGTGGTGCGGAGGGGAATACTGAATGGATCAATGCAATCTGCAGTCTGCAGCTTTGGAAATAGTTGGTCAACAACAAAACCTCTGATGATTTGAGTGGAAAAAAAACAAACTCTAGCAAATGATACGGGTGCATCATTACCTCCAGCCAGCATGGCAGTGAGGACAATCCCACAAGCCCACAGATCGGCCGGCTGAGCTCTGTACTCTGCTTGTCCAAGCAGCTCGGGAGCCACATACGGCAGCGTCCCGCAGAGTCGGCTGAGGAGACGCTCGCGCCCTTTGAAACGGAACATGGTGGCCAGGCCAAAGTCTGTGAGCTTCAGGTTGTCTGAGGGAGGCACGGAAGAAAACAGCGACGGACCACGGTCACAATCTTGAACATGCTTTCTGAGCAATGACGACCCAATGCGGCCCCCACCTTTGTCATCCAGCAAAATGTTCTCTGGTTTGATGTCTCGGTGGGTGATGCCAACACTGTGGAGGTACTCCTGAAGGGGTTCGACAATCAGATGAGCAATGGCAGAAACACATGCACAAAGAGGCGAAGACAGATTAGCTTCACTCACCACTGCAGCGATGAGCTGCTGGAAAAACTTGTGAGCGTCGCTCTCTGCCATGCCCACGTCAGGCTCTGACCAGGAAGTAAAACAGCGTCAACTTTAACAATGCGTGATTTATCCTGGTCGCTCAATCAGGAGATGAAGAGGCTGCAATCAAGCTGAATGTTTCCCTTCAAAGTGTTTGCTTTTACCGATGCGGTCGAAGAGCTCTCCTCCTGAGCAGTACTCCAGAAACAGATAAACCGTGGGTCCTTCCTTCCGATGGCCAAAAAAGCGAACAATGTTTGCATGGTTGAGCACCTAAAGGGGACACATTCAGCACGGATCCAATCAATCTCAAATACAAATCAAACAGGACGTTGCAAATGTTCAGGGTGAAGCTGAGGAGGAAGCAAACAGCAAAGACGTGCTTTGAAACGAGTCTCAGAGAAACATTAAGTCCACATTAGCATCATGAGTGACACCAGCGGGAGGTGCCTGTCCCACCTTGTGGACGCAGACCTCCTTCTTGACGTTTTCGGTGCACTCTCTGGCCTGGGAGGTGTCCACCACCTTGACAGCGACCGCCTCCTCCGTCTGCCTGTTCACCAACAGCCTCACCCTGACAACATGGAACACCAGGAGGAAAAGCAGTGAGGACACGAGAGGAGCAGACTCTCCTACCTGGAGAGCCGGACAAAGTGAAAGGATGAAGACGGAGAAGTGAAGGATGAATGGATAGATCTCAGCTCTCTGAATCGAACCCCTCGAACAAATGTTGTGAAAAGATTCTGAATGTTTGTTTAAAAACACAGCTTGTTGCTGGAGTTCACTTCTGATTGTGATTGGTTATTGTTGCTCATCAGATGAACATTTCTGTCACATTTAATCCTCCCGGACCGATAACATGTCTGATGAAGAAACACTTGTTGCAGTGACACAGAAGGCTTCTCCTACTCTCCGTAGGCTCCTTCTCCCAGCGTCTGGACCAGATCCCAGTCCTGCACAAAGGGCACTGCCATGCTGAGCAGAAAAAGACACAATATTTCAAGGAACGAAACAAACAACACAACAAACACACGCAACAACGTGTCGCTGGCTAACAACTCGAGCTTAACACACACTTACTTGAAAGAAAACGAGCCTTCGGTTGGTGTGTCCGGCAGGGTGTCCCCGACAGCTCCAGGTCAGGCGCGGCTCTGAGAGGCGACGGCGCCGATGGACGTCAAGATGCGCAACGCGGGGCACAAAAAAGCTGAGAAACCTGCTGACAAGCGGCTCATGTCGGGCTCCCTCGCCTGCGTTCGCCCACCGCAGCTACGTGCACATGAAGCCTCGCGCAATTCGCAGTCACACTCGTGTGTACATCCGACTTGCATAAAAATGTGTCACGAATTTGGCGCGTGAATGCTTTACTCGATGTAACTTCCGGTCTGATTTGTCACTTCCTGTTTTCTTCCGCGAGTCTCCCAACACCCCCAGCTCGATTCTGCGCTGCTGCGTCGTCACGTGATGTCAAAGGCAAACCCCCCGGATGCGCCTCCGACGGAGAAGCGTTAACACACGGTGGCCAAACAGCGGTACAGCAAGTATGGCGTCGGTCACGTGCTTCCATAGGGCCCAAAAAGACTTTTTTCCCATTGACTTACATTGGGAAAGAAACGTCAATAACTCGGCATATCAATTGTTTCAAGCTCCACAAACTTACAGGCATGGATCCTTTGATACCATTATTCAAATTATTTGGTTTTCTTCTCCATTGAAATGTTTCCTGGTTTGTTATTGGCTGTCTCATGAACACACATCGGAGCCACCAGACTAGAGTATTCTCCAGCTGCAGAGAGCAGAACCAGCACGCGGTGGACCGCTGTCAAAACGAGGGGAGCACTGGCTCGGTGGGACCACCAGCTCAAGCTGACTGGAGCGAACTGGCCCAGCCTGGAGCTCTTTTGCTGCTGTGTGTTAGTGTGTTCTTGTAAATCTAAAATGATCAATTTGAACAAG
>JAUESF010000006.1:8229731-8243527 GCA_032274765.1 Malacoctenus tetranemus
AAAAAAAGGAGCATCTCTCAGGACTTTTCATGTTGTACCTAAGTGCTGTTTTAAAATGTCAATAAACCAAACCAGTTGAAATGTCTTTCGTCTCAAACGCGTGACCTGAGAATCACCTCTGTCCATTTCTCTCCTCCAAATTAAAGATGGAGTCCCAAATTAAAAAAACAACAGTTCCATTAAAAACAATTTCATTAGATTCCTAAAATCCAGTATACACGTTCATTTCATTTCAGACCATAACCAGTCTGCCTGCAAACCTCTGACCAGTCACTGTTATTGACTTGCTTTTCCTGGCTCCTTTTACTGAACGATCCCGCAGATAAAACGGCTTCATTTGAGAGCAGGGGAACTTTTCCAAGTGAGGTCCGAGTTTATTTTAGAAGTTGGAGTCTTCACAGGGAATTGGTCTGAAGGTGACCTCTTTGTTCTCTTCAAGAAGGACGTCGTACCGACACAGGGGCCTGCAAGGTGGGAGAAGGAGGGGGAAAGGAAACTCAATCCAAAGCTGGAGAGGTTCTGGATGGTGCTTCCCTTCTCTGACGGCCAACATGAGCTGCGCACCTTCCTTTTGGTTCCACTGGTGTCAGACGAACTCGGAGGATGCGGAGCTTTCGCGTGGGCTGGAACGTGCTCCCGGTGGAGAACTTCAGAGACACTTTTCTCACCGCCTGGACGTCCACGTCGAACTGGGCGAACATCTTGGTCTCTGTGTATCTTTTGAATTTTGATGCCCGACTAATGTAGACAGTAAACAGCGTGAGCCCATCGACGAAGAGGAGCTCTCTCACTTTGAGCAGAAAGACAAACGGAGGCAGGACTTACTGGTCTATCGCTGCCACTGCTTCTTCGCCGTCACTGTAGAGCTTGAGTGTCAGGTAGCCCCATCGAACATCTTTATTCCAGACTGTGACGTCCACCCTGTAACCAGTCTCTAAAGAACAAACATTAAGTTTGATTGAAAACAAACTTCATTGCTATATTTCATGCTCATTCTTACTCATCATTTCAACACAAGAAAAATGAAGAGGAAGTACAGTGGTTAGCATGTTTGTGAGGTGTTTGTCTTGCTGTGCCTCTGTGTGTTTGTCAATCTTCCTCCAAGACATGTTTGTGGTGGTGATATAAAGCTCTAAGGTTTGAGTGTGCATGTGTTTATTGATGAACAGGCGACCTGTGCGGGAGGGACCCTGAGTTAACGACAATGTAGAGTTTGCCCAGTTGTCTGGGTGCTGTTGGCCCCCTTGCATCTATACATTGCTCTGTTGCAGTGAGGAACACTGTCTGTAAAACAGTCACCACTAGGTGCCAGCACAGAAACCATGACATGTCGTGCAGTTGATCCAAAGAAAAATCCAAGGAGGCCACAGTGACAGAAACATTTCAGGTGATGATAAATGTCGTGGTTACTTACTGCAGAATGGGGACTGCTCATTGGTTGTGAAGTACATCTTGGTGTTGTCCAGTTTCAGCAGGATGTCTTTCCACTCCGTGACATCGTAACCTGGATTGGAGCGAAACATTTCAGCACAAAAACGACAATGCAGCACTTTTTTTTCTCCAAAATCTAATATTTGAAATTTTAGTTGTCTTAATTCAAAATTATTTTCAAGCGATTAAAAAAAAATCATGAAGCGCCATCACTAACCAAAGACGGGACATCCTGCAGTGCCGAACCGCTCACAGCTCAAGCATTTACCATCCAGGAAGTCCTTATAGGAGGAGCAGGGGAAGGCCCGGCTGGCACACGTCTTTTGTACAGATTCCAGGAAGAGCAACACTGATCTCTGGTGATCACATTTGAAATAGGATCCACCTAATGAGAGGATGAGGAAGACGCAATGAGTCTCACCCACTCACCGATAATCACCTGTTTCCTAAATTTAAAATCACCCAATTTCCATGAAATTACCGGACATCATGGTCTTTGGGCAGCCAGGTTGGTCTGCTCCTCCGTTGGCATAAACATCGATGTGACCAAGAGTTTCTCTGAAGCCGAGTGCTGTAAAATCATAGTTTGCTCAATTAAAAAAATGACTGACAGAGGATTTCCATGTTGAAACCCCCCCAAAAAAGACATTGAAATATCAAGTAAAAACTGACAATCGATGTCTGTGTGCAGCACATCCACAAACTGTGCATCTGTGAGGTCCAGTCGTCCCTCTGGAGGAGAGCCGGTGAACAGCGGACCTGCAGGATCCAGAGCTGCAGAACACAAGTGTTGGATTTAACTTCGTTCCCTCACCCGAACGACAGGGACGTGGCAGGAAATCACCTGAAATGTTACTTTGATTTTTGCATTTTGACAGACTGTAGATTGTGTATTTTTTTGACACAGAAGCTTTCTAAGAGCACTTTGTCTCATTCTGTGAGTGGGGCTTTTCCAACTCCACTCCTCAATTTGTGCTTGATAGCAGTTTGACCTTAGCCAAAGGTCTCAGAATGATGCAAAAAAAACCCCTCTTGGACAAACAAACAAACAAACTTTTAAAAACTGTGTGTTTTCTTGTGGCTTCAGCAGGATGACACTTTTTTTGTTACAGACTTTCTTATTTTGAACTTTTCTGACAGTGATTCCAAACATTATCAGCCTCATCCATCCATTTATTTGTGTTAGTAATAAAAAAAGGAGAATTCAAGTCGACCTTCATGTTAACCAGCCACAGGACGTCTAGATTCGTACTTTGAAAGTGAATATGAGACTGGTGTGTGAATGTGTCCCACCTGTGATTCTTCCAATGGCCCCGTTCAGACTAGCACCCACAAATCCTGATATATGAGCACCGAGGCTGACGCCGATCATGTGGATGGAGCTCAAAGAAGCTCCTTGGTCCTGTGAAGATCAGGCGTTTGTCTCGTTTTACCAAACAGTGACGCAGTGTTTTCACCAAGCATCAGACACGACTCCTACCTTCATCAGTTGAATGAAGGCGGTCAGATTGTCTGCCGCCTTGTGGGTGTTCTCCACCGCCTTCACGTAATTCACATTGGCAGCGCCATAGTTCCAGTCCACCACTATGATGTTGACATCGGTCCTGTTCAGCAGCACCTCTGACAATTTGCGCATCCACACTGGGGGAGATCCGGTGGGGCGATAGCCGTGAATGATGAAGACGGACGGTCGGGACAAGTTGAGGTGTGGCTGGGTGGACAGGTTGGAGTGGGACAGGAGGGCACCGCAGGTGGCATTCTCCCGGGTGAACAGTATCAGCTTCACTCGGAGGTTGGTGCCGATGATCGCATGGGCGAGATTTAGATCTGTAAAGTCCTCACAGCTCCAAGCTGCCATTGAAATAAAAAGATGAGTGAGAAGGAGGGAAAAAAAGATATAAATAAATATTGGAGTTTCATGATCATTTTGATGTCTTAAATTGAATGATTTATCAAGAAAGGTTGCACAACATCACAATATTCCATCATGTATCATGAGTTTCTGTCATTGGCAATCACATGAGCTCTAAATGCAGCATGACACAGTGTCGGTTCATTCATTGCAGTTGGGCAACACTGAAGATGCAAGAATGAAACTGGTGCAGGACGGGTTGAAGGCAGGGTCACTGTGGACGGGTCACCAGGCCATCCCAAGGCAAACAGAGACACAAGGTCACACAAAAGGAGCATTCGCTTCGATGGACAAGTGAGAGTGACCAGGTGACCCTGTCTGCACACTTTTGGATTGTAGTGCACACTCCGCATTGCATATACAGGTAAAAGAGGCAATTTCTATAAAAAAAAATGACCCTACGTGGGTGTGAACCCAGGACCAAATGATGTGAGGCGATAGATCAAACCACTACACCAACATGTAACCTCACCAGTACTGTCGTCCTTCATGAAAAAACACTTTTTTCCCTGATATGGCGCAGTGACAAGTCTGGAGATGCCACAGTCGGTTCTGAATATACATCATGCATTTAAATTCTTACATAACCTTCCATCCATACATGTACAGTCTGTCAGCTGAGAGACGTGTGTGTGTCCTCACGACCACAATCAAAGAGATCGTGTGTTTGCTTCAGTTCCCCAAATGTTGCCGCGATGGCTGTTTGTGGGCTTCTCCCTGTGATGCGCTCAGTGTCACAAGCTGTATGTTTCTGTGTGCTGTTCACATGCGTAAGGCTGAGACATGTGCTCGTCAGCTCGACTGTTTTACCTTGCAGAGTGTGGCGGGAGGCCTTACCTTGGTTTATTTGGACAGTTATCAGCAGGAGCGTTGCCAGGTATTGCCACAGGAACATGCTTTACGCCAACAACATGCAGGAGATCTGAGGAGCGAGCGTCAAGAGTGAAACCACAAGACAAATGTCTTCGTCAAACTCTACCTGACTTGTGATTTCAAGATAGTAAATCCTACAAGCACATCAAGGGACTCTGTGGAACAGCCTCTCTTTCTCTTTCAAAGGGTCTTCCTCACACTTGTTTGTTTGTTTCTCTTCACTCATAAAAATGAACAGGTTGATTACTTGTCTACAAAAGCCACTAGTGGTGTAAAACTGGATCCTTAGAGAGAGGAAGGAAACAGTCCTCCTTAAAATGTTGGTAACCTTAAGAGAATCAGTCTCTCCTCCAAATGGCACTTATCACAGCAGATGACGCTGTGATTGTAGGTGAAACTGAAAACTGCCTGGCTGCTGTGACGCTCTGATCTTACCCATTTTGGTTTTACAACAGGCGCTCTATTTTCACCGAGTGTCAAACGCAGGTTCAGTGTTTCCCTTGGACTCAGGCCTGAGGAAGTGAGGCGTCCCAGAGTCTCGCCTTACCTTCAGTGAAGGACAGTATCTGTTGGCGCGTTAAGGATCCAGGCTGTCACAGGCAGTCCTCCGTCTGCTGCTCCACATATTTGGTCAGCCGTCACTTCAGGAAGTGCGAGGAAGAGCAGCACAGCAGCGCTCCCCGCCCCACATGCTCTCACACAAGGGTAACCACACCCCTTACCCCAGGTCATTGTGTTCACAGGTAAAGCATTCCTCCGGTGTCTTGCCTGGTTGCTGTCGACTCAAACCGGTTATGCGACCGTTAACTTGTTGGTATCGCTACTTCACGGTGCCAAAGCAACTGGATCTGTGTTTGCTGGAGCCGCTGTGTGGGCTCCTGCTGGGTGAAACGAGGGAGGGAAGCAGAGCTTGTGATTTCTGAAACCTGTTGGTTCTGCAGAAAGACAAACTTCATCACAACTGCTCCACAGACTGAACGTTTACAGTTTCCCAGATGACTGTTTGTCTGTTGCAGCATGAAAAAAATGCAATGATGATTTCACACAGAAGCACTCGCTGGAAGCTGATGACGTAACTCGCGGCCGTAGAAACCTTTTCGTCACTGTGAATGTTTCAGGGTGAATCATTGTTTTGTGTTTCCCGGCAGATCAGGGGCGGATCCACAGAATTCAGTGGCGGGGCGAACTTGGAAGTCGCCCACGCTCAGTTAAAAGGAAGGCGGACAAAACTGGTTCAGATTGAAAAATAGACGACTGAGAGGAAATAAAGTGTTATTGTCTGGTGTCTTATTATGATGTCATTTGAAATCATTTCATGATTTATTTTGCTCTATTTTAATTGTCTCCTTGATTGCAATGTTCTTCTCAATAAAAGCTGCAGTTAAAGAGCTATTCAACAGAATCCACAGCAGGTTCAACGATGCAAAAAAGAAAAACACTACTTTAGCTCTGTCCACTATCATGCAGGATAACATTAGTTTATTCCATTGTTTTTTAAACAGAGAAAAGTTAAAACTGTGCTGTAAATAGATATTTGAAGGATAATTCAAGCTCCAGTAATTGCAAGAATTATGTATTCTTTGTGACAATAATCACAATAACTTATTTTTGCAATTACTTTGAAAGAGATTAAAATAACCTCTTTCAGTGGACAGTTATCAAATAAAACCAAAGTGGAGTCTCAGGCACCTGTGGCATTACAGAGCAAAGCGACTCAGTGCCGTTTATCTGTCCCTGATCTCATGTTGTATCAGTTTCTGTGTTTTGTGTCGTAATCAAAATAAAGGTTCCCACAGCATGAGCTGTTACCAAAAGTTTGCCTCAGTTTACCTAGAAACAATGTGATGACTTTAATAATAGTGAAGATTTGAAGCCCCGTGTGAACATGACACACAGCCAGTTCGTGGCCACAGCTGAGTCCTGGCTGGAATCTTAACTAAAACAAATGGTAGCTACAAAATCAAATGACTAGAAACACTTTTGTCTAGATGAGAGAGCACGGCTAATTTCAGTGTGTGCCTTGTGTGACAGAGCAGAGGTGGTTGTGCACATTATCTGGCGTTTTACAGCAGGGTCAAACTGCAGCCAGTGCTGTAATGCAAACATGTCCTGAAGTGCAGGTGGCGTCGGTAACTGCATGTGCTGTAGCGTGTGGGCAGCAGAGTGTGTTATTGATTTCAAGATGTACCCAAACACCAGTGGCCAACCTGTAACAGGCCTCAGATGTGGTGGGACACGTGGTCCCTCTGTGTTTGCTGTCAGAGGCTTAAAAAAAGTGACATCTCTGGTAACATAGGTGACCTGCTGCTGGATGACTTCACTCTGCTTCCTGTTTCACAACGCTGGTAACGTTGTCTCACCTCAGCTCATGTAAAACATGTGACAAATGTTTCAAATATTCAATTCATAGAAATAGTGAACCAGCAGGCCTGTGCTCTGTGACACACAGGGTGAACCACAACCGCACTTGCTCATTATTGATCGCTGTCTCCGTTTGTTTTCTCTGAACACCTCCTGCAGAGTGGCTTGAACTTTGCTCACTACAATCAGTCGTCACCAGGGTCAGGCAGCCCCGACGTGGATGCACACTTGAAAAGACACGCAGGCGTGGAAATCGCCCCTGTGTGTTCCAGTCAGGCTGTGCTGAGGGCAGCGGCAGGTGGGCGCCAGCGCTGTTGTGTTTGGAGCGAGGCAAACCGAAACATCCAGGATGGCGGGAAAGAGACGGGGACGGGGCAACAACGTCCAGCAACAGCAGACCCCGCGAAACCAGAGAGGGGGCCCGCGCAAGGTAGGTCTGCCTCCGTTCGTGTGAACGTGCACCCGTTGCGCACGCAACACAATCACACAACAGGCCCATCAGAGAGCCACTGGTTTACTTTCGGGTGACATAATAGATTTAAAGACACAGAGGTGAAATGTTTCTGACCCACATCCAGATTATTGACAAGGGAGAATCTAATGGAGTTCAATATATAACAAGAGCGATCATTGTTGTAGAAGTAAGAGCATTTATATTGATTTTTAACAGTTAAACTCTGTGAAATGCTCAATGTTTGCATATTTTCTATACTGCTTATATTGTGTGAAATGTGAAAGATGACACTCTTTCACTGACTTGTAGTTTCATTATGAAGAGCTAGCATATACAGAGATCAGTTGTGAGCCACTTAGCACAGCATGAGCTCAAAGTGTGTCTTACATCACAGCAGATAGAGATGCACACATGGAGCTGAGCACATGCGTCTGCACACAACACAAAGTCCAGGTCTCATTTAGCTTCTCATGAACACTGCGATCGTTCGGAGCAGTGTGGATGATGTTATCACGTCTTATCAGGCTCTGATGATACTTAACTCCCAGATCACCATAGGAGTCTGAAACAACACTGCAGGCAGTGCAACATAACCTTGTTCTTGTTACTACAGCACTCCTGTTACATATTGTGCTCATGTGATTTTTTGCTTTGTTTACCTAGTGCAACATGACTGCCGGTAACACCTTCTTGTTCCCAAGCTACAAACACACACACTGCTTTGGTAAACTGGAAACTTGTGTGTTGGTCTGCTCACAAAGGCTGCAATGTCCTCACACAAGCGCACACACTGAACTATCAACACGCTGCATTTACTCAACTCATGTTCTTCTGTCTCTGTTGTGTCTCTGTTGTGTCTCCGTTGCGTGTCCAGGCTCTGCGGGAGCCGGCAGCATTTGCCAAGTCCACAGGCTACGACTCAGAGGTCCCGCATGAAAAACTGACCCTTGCTCAAGCAAAGAGGGGGACGCCAGGTTACGCTCCTCAACATTTTCTCTCTCTCTTCTTTTTTTTTAAAATCATTTAATCATTTACAAGCCGGTTCCTGGGCGTCTCAGTGGAGTTTGCCAGTCATTGCAGGGAGGGACCAAGAAACAGAAATGATTCAGGATCTGTTGACCAAGAGGTTTCGAAACGCAATAAAAAGCCATTAAGATATCGGTCCATGAACATTTTATGGCTGAAACAGGGTTTGAATGCTACTGTTATCTTCCCCAGGAATGTGTCACAATAGGTGAGTGATGAACAAGTCACGTAAAAGTATCCGATCCTCAGTGAGTAAATGATTGATCATGATGGAAACTAAAGCGTTTGAAGTTGTAGAATAATGACTTGCGTCTACGGTCGTTTTAACAGTCTTCAATTTTGTTTCAATTGCAGCTCATCGTCCGGTTCGAGTCTATGCTGATGGGATTTTTGATCTTTTCCATTCGGGCCATGCTCGAGCTTTGATGCAGGCCAAAAACGTTTTCCCCAACACGCATCTGATCGTTGGAGGTACTGTTTGAACTCTGCTCCCTCTCTCAGTGAGACACCACAGGACAACAGCTCATCGGCCCCGTCGAAGCTTGAGCTCAGGCCCTGATCCGGTGCATGTGCGTCCGCAGTGTGCAGCGATGAACTCACGCACAAGTTTAAAGGCTACACGGTGATGACCGAGGACGAGCGCTACGACGCTCTCAGGCACTGCCGATACGTGGACGAGGTGGTGCGGGACGCCCCCTGGACCCTCACCACAGAGTTCCTCAAGATGCACAAGGTCAAAGGTCACACAGTGACTGGACACAGGTCTTCCCAAACTGTGACGAAAACAGAGACACTGAATATTTTCATGTCTTGCAGATTGACTTTGTCGCCCACGACGACATCCCATATACCTCCGCAGGATCAGAGGACGTTTACAAACACATCAAGGAAGCAGGTAGGAATCCTACAACCGGCTGCAGCTAAAGGGCCAAAGTTGGTCCCGTATGACTGAACCAGTTGCGTGTTCATCTCAGGGATGTTTGTGGCCACTCAGCGGACAGAGGGCATCTCCACGTCTGACCTGATCACCCGGATCGTCCGAGATTACGACATCTACGTCCGACGAAACCTGCAGAGAGGCTACACGGCGCGAGAACTGAACGTTGGCTTCATCAATGTACGGGAACGGTTCGCATCTCGTTGACAGAGCGCGTTCTGTGTGTGCTGTAGCAAAAAAAGGCAACTGACAAAATGCATCTTGCTTTATGTGTCTGTTCAGGAAAAGAAGTACAGGCTCCAGAACCAGGTGGAAAAGGTGAAGGAAACTGTGCGCACAGTGGAGGAGAAGTCCAAGCACTTTGTCTACAAAGTGGAGGAGAAGAGCCACGACCTCATCCACAAATGGGAGGAGAAGTCAAGAGAGTTCATCAGCAATTTCCTGGAGCTTTTTGGACCAGACGGAGCCTGGGCAAGTTGGCTTTTATTATAAACCACAAAAATGTGTAACATTAAACTGTTCTGTTAAACAGAAAAAAGCATAATAATCAGGGTGGCCTTTTTTTCTCCTCCTGTGCAGCACGCCATCCAGGAGCGGAGTGGCCGCATGCTCCAGGCCCTGTCTCCCTACGCCTCCCCCCGCGGCTCCCCCAGCAGCAGTCCCACCCGAAGGCGCTCTGTTTCCCCCGACTCTCTCCTCTCCTCGGCCTCGGCCTCCCCACCTTCCTCTCCGCTGCCCCCCTCTTCGTCCTCCCTCCCGTCGTCCCCCTCCCCGTCCAAAAAGAGAGGCCGCGCCTCTCTCAAGGCCGCCTCAAACTCCAGTCGACACGTGCAATAACTTTGTTCCCATATTCAACTTGTCTCTTAAACACATAGCGATCAATGTAGAAATGACAAAAACAGTAGGATAAGTTATTTAATTTATAGAGTACATTCAAGTGTAAAAAAATATTTTAATGTGTAAAATGTATCTCAAAATAAAGGAATACAAAAATAAATGTCTACAAGAAAGAGTCCCTATTTTATTGGAAGTTAGCTCCTGGTGAACCATTCTGTTGACATGTCTGACAAAGCTTTCTGCGCTGGCTGTGGAGCTCCTCTGCCCTCAGCTGGACAAAAAGGACCAGGAGCATCCTCTGATTCAACTGTGTCTCAATGTGAGTGTGCTTTCACCTTATCAAGTTCAACAGGAAAACGTAAACCCTTCCAATAGTGGGTCTCCGAGTTCAGGGTAGTTATTGAAGAAAAGTCAAAAGTGATCCCAACATGAACTGGGTTGTTGTACAAAGGTAATGGGATTCAAGATAATAACCTAAAACTAATATTTACTTTGTAGTTTTAGAAACACAAATAATGACACGAGTTGGAGTCATTGCTGAGTTTAACTCAACCCAATGCGTGAGCTAAATCTAAATGAACGGAATAAAATACAAAATGCTACTTAAAAATGTTCGGAATAATAACAGTAATCCAGGTGGCCTGAGAGTCGTGTTTGTTGCAGTGAACTATCTTGGTTTTATTGACTCTTTGGTCGAGTCTTTTAAAACCATTGCGATGACGTCATGTGCAGCTAATGCCCTCCACGGATTAAAGATGGCGCCCTCTCACGCACTGAGGTGCTGTAAACGGACCGTGAACTGGGTACCTGTCTTGTTTATTAACCTGGTTGTCGGCTGGTCCTACTACGCCTACGTCGTGGAGCTCTGTGTGTGTAAGTTGCGCTCACTTTTTGTTTTTGACAAACATCGAGCTGCTTTCGGGACGCGGGGACGCCGGTTCTGACGTTCACGGGTTGCCAAGTTTGAAAGGCTGCTTCAAGTAAGACTTCAAATCAGGCTGCAGTCCTGCGTCGGGACCTCAGGACGCTATCAAACTCTTAGCTTTTATTTATCACTCATAAACTACTGTTATTAAAACGTGTTTTTTTTGTTTTAACAGGAACATCTTGTGACATATGCAGCGTGTTCAACTTTTCCAGTTCGGTTCATAGAGGAAAATAAAGCAATTAATTAATAATGATCAACTTTATCACTGTAGTTACCACCAATCTAATTTGAGCTTCAGTCTATTAGGGTACAAATAAAATAAGAACAAAACAAAACTGTTCTGTTTGAGTTTTGCATTGTCAATTTGATGAATGAATGAGGGGGAAAATACGATCAGACTGGGATAAACATCTGGTCAGACAGTACAAAGTCGAAGTTTCCTATCAGGAGGTGTTGTTGTTTACTTCTACACATCTACAGGACTTTCAAAACCTGAGAGTAACAAAGAGCTGTTGTCTTCTTGTCCATGTGAACGATCCTTATTTTGTACAAAATGTCCTCCAATGAAGCCTAAAACAATAGTAGTAATTACAAGTTGGAATAAGTGGTTGAAATTAACTGCAGTTTTTTTTGGGGGGGGGATAAAATAAAATAAAACTTTACAATCAAAAAACTTTATTTATGGAAAAGTTGAAACAGTTTGTTTGCATTCTTTTAATTTTATACATAAACCAATCAGTCACTGTACCAAGTGGCTGTATAGCTGGCTCTGAATGTTCCCTTGGAACCCTATTTGTGTATTTTTTCCCCCAGTGATTAGCAGTGCATGCAGTGACATGCACTGAGGCCACACTCCGTGACCTTTGGTGTAGTTTGTGTCAGCGATCATCACTGTGCCGGTATGCGGCCGTGCTGCAGTTTTGTCCCCGAACTCAGCTGCTGTGGTCAAGACAGGGACGTCCCTGCTGCTCAAACAAAGCTCCCTGTCAATGGTGGCACTCTGCTGGCCGTGCCAGGCTGCTGCCGCATGGTGCGAGGGAGCGGGTGGTGTGTGTGTGCGTGTGTGTGTGCGCGTGTGTTGGGATGTGTGGCCGAGTGTATTCTGAGGACATTCATTACTGTTGTGTAATATATTCTTCTCTCTGCCTTCTACAGATACAATACCAAATAATGCAGAACGAAGTAAGCTGCCCCCCCACCCCCACCCCCCACCCCCGACACACACACACACAATTTACTCTCATTTGTTCATGACACGTTTCTCAGGGTGATTTCTATTCCCCTCTATCAACAGTCAGCTATCTGGTCATCTTTCATATTTCCATCTCCATGTTTCTGTGGGCGTACTGGAAAACCATCTGGTCCACCCCAGCCAGCCCCTCCCAGGCAGTAAGTCTGTCTCTGCCAGTGTCCGTCACGCGGACGGCAGAAATAAGTGACATGTTGTTGCAGGATATGTGTGCGAGTCTTGATGCCTTCTTCGCCCGTCAGTTCAGTCTGCCCAGAGCGGAGAAGGAGCTGTACGAGCGAGAGGAGCGAGCGGAGGTGCAGCAGGAGATCTTGAAGAAAGTGGCAAAGAATTTACCCATCTACACCCGCACGGCCGGAGGAGGTAAGGCTCTAAACTGAACCGTCGGGCTCGCTCTGGTGAAGTCACGTTGCACTGCGCAAAGAGGAAGAACACAGTGACGCTAGCCCCTCCATAAGACACCCAGATGATGTTGCGTAATTGCGCTTCTACGCGCTCTTCCTCTTTTGGCAAACGATGCCGGCGATAACAACTACATCCCCCGGTCGTCACCGCTGATGAATATCACACTCGTCTGTCTAATGTTTACGGAAAAGGATGTGTGAGGAGTGTTAATTGGCCTCAGGTGCATTTAGTTTTCTCTCTGGACCTCAGCGACTCCGCCACTAATCAACAGCCATCACGTCTCCAACCGAGTTCTTCTGTAACGTTACACAATGAGGGGAAAATGCACACAATGAGAAACAACATTTTTTGGAGGAATAGAGAATTGTGAAAAGTATCTGTGTGTTGGAAAGTGTTGGTAACAGGAGCTCCTCTTCTTCAACAGCAATCCGCTACTGTGATTTCTGCCAGGTGATCAAACCCGACCGCTGCCATCACTGCTCTACCTGTGAAATGTGAGTGTTCCACGTGTTGCACTGTTGTTTATACCTGTCGCATGGCAACTTAGTGAAACCTGTGTTGCTTTCGTTCTCTCCAAGGTGTGTGCTGAAAATGGACCATCACTGCCCCTGGTAGGGTTCTCCTCCACTCTTCTTTCTTTAGTTTCACAGTCCAGCTTCGTCTCGTCATTGTTGTGTTTGCTTGTCTTCGCTGTGCTGCACACAAGCACCCTCATCTGGAAACCGTGGCTCTCCTGATCAAATGATTAAAATGGCGATACTGGACTGTCATGTGGACTGATGCATGAACTGTCTTCGTTTGCTGAAAGGTGATTCTGACTTGTTTCTGTCGCTGTCTTGTTCCCTCTCAGGGTGAATAACTGTGTCGGGTTCTCCAACTACAAGTTTTTCGTCCTTTTCTTGGCGTACGCCTCGCTCTACTGTGTTGTAATCTGTGCAACAGTTGTGCAGTACTTCATCAAGTTTTGGACCGTAAGTAGAGGAACTCGTCTTTCACATTATCACACGTTTTCTTAATCCCTTGCTTTTGCTGCTGCCTGTTGTTTAAATGTGTTTGAGGGCATTGTGTGACACCTTTAATGCTTTCCTTCCTCCACATCTCGTGGTGCTACGCGTACGTTTTGGCCAAAAAGTTCAACTCAGGGCGTCTTTCTTACGACAAAATTATCCCTTGGTTTCAAACGGAGCTTGAAACAATCGGCCAGTGGAGAGAAGAGCGATCGGCCGACAAAAGTGTCACTGTGGGGCATGAGTGGGTCATGTGACCGCTCATCAGCGACCCTCTTTAGTCGCTCCTCAGCAGACAATGACTCCTAACATCCGCTGATCCAGCAGCGAGGTGGCATCATGTGAAGCAGCAGAACACACCAAGGCAGCGACGGAC
>JAUESF010000006.1:8262766-8273284 GCA_032274765.1 Malacoctenus tetranemus
CACCTGCGTAATATGTGAGCGTCCTGCGGTTCTGGTCGAAGACGAACCAGCGTTTCTTCCACGTCTTGATCTTGCCCCCCATTTTGACCAGGAACCCTCGGCAGGTTTTGTCAGTGATGGCCAGATGGAAGCAGGCGTCCGGGTTGTGTCCAGCCGCCTCGATGTGGCCGTGGAGATCGAAGTCGTCCTTTCTGACAGGAAGGTAGCGGGTCAGGAGGCGCGACTGTGGAAAAAGCAAAGGAGATGAGACGCCAACAATCGGCTTGTTTGTTAAAAACAAAGAAATTCGCGTCATGTCGGTTTTGCCAGCACCTGCGATCTTTGCTTCTCCCTGAGCTTCACCTCCCTCTCCACAAGTTTCTGCCTCCTGCTCGTCTCCTCCTGCAGACGCTTTTCCAGTTCCTCCCGCCTCCTCCGCTCCTCCTCCAAAGCTTGCCGCCGCATCTCCATCTCTCGCTCCTGCGGTGCCAGACAGAAACACCCATTGGCTCTATGAGCTTCGGGCAAGCGTGGTGTGTGTGTGTGTGAGTGAACTGCAGTGTGAAGCGCTCTGGCACTGCTGATTGCAGTTGAACAGCAGTGTACTAGTGGAGCCCAGTTACCCGATGCTCCAGGAGTCTCAGCTTCTCCGCCTGGGCCTCCCGGAGTAAACGCTCCATCTCCTCAATCTTTGCCATATTTGTCGTACTGGCGCTGTGAGAAACACAAGCTGTGAGACACGATGTAAACCAGGTTCACTGGCACAAAAGAAAAAAGTCACACTTGTATGTCTGAAACAACTCTAATGAATGACTCGCTTTCGAAACGAATGGATTCCAGCTGATTTGCTCCTTCTGCTTCCTCACCGTGTCTCATCAAACCACCGTCTGCCGCCTGGAGCTTTGTAGCCCTGCTTCTAAAAGTACAACTCTTCTTTCCCTGATCGGGAGGTCGAAAAACTCTTCCACCACTTTCTTTCCGTCTGAACGTGTCCCTCACCTGGAGATGTTGTCCGGGGAGCAGGCGGAGAAGCTGGTCTCCAGGCTGTCTGAGCTGTCCATGCTGACGGTGTCCGAGGTCTGGCTGGTGTCCGGGAACGTGAAGGAGTCCAGGAACACGTTGGGCTCCGAGACCATCCTGCTGCAAAAGTCGCTCCGTCTCTGTCTGTCCTCACTCGCGTGCGCGTGACTGTTGGCCACTGGGAACGACGAGAACAAACACAACGAGTCAGTGGAAACACCCCTGGCATGCGTCATCCAACTGTAAAGAGCCAAATAACAACAGCACGCCTGCAGTTTATTAAGGGGGCTGGCGAGGCAGAATGGCATCGCGGTAAAAAAGAAACGTTGCTTGTAAACTGAGTAGTCGTGGAGCATCAAGCTGGAGGAAAATAGTCACATTGTGCTGGATCAACATGATGGAGAGACAGCTTTGTCTTCATAGTCACTGTACAAATGAAGCTGTTTATAAAAGCAATAAACTGACAAAAATTTGATCAAAGTGACAGAAAAACCTCAAAGAAATGCGTCCAATGCAAACTAATAAGTACTGTTTTCTCTATACTGGATGAGGACCTGTGGTTTGACCTGCTTGGTCACACCCCATTTCACTGAGGTTGCCAAAGAACAAAATACATTTTGCACAATGTATTTTATTTCTTTTGGACATTTGACATGGCGAAACTACATGTTGTGAGTCTTTTATGCAGTTTACAATGTGTCGAGATCAGAAATAACAGAAAACAATTAAACAGGCTAAAATTAAATTAGTTTCAACACATGCACAAACTTTCAATAACAAAAATAAAACACAATTTGGCATCAAATAGCTTTAAAGTAGTTAAAATGGCCTCGGCCAAGAATTGGACTTGAATTCATAGTGTGCTATTTTTGAATAGTGTGAAAGGAAAAGGTCGGGTGAGACTGTTGTCGTAAGTGTTGAGCTCATTTGCAACAGAGATCCGACCATGGTCGCATTGAATATAGGTAAAACACGTAAAATCCTGTTTCAGACATCTCAGCGTAAACACACAGAGGCTACCACCTCAGGATCGTGTGTTGCATCTTTTTTCTGTGACAGTTTTAATTTCATGCGTGGACGGTTTGGGTTCTGCACGCTGCTTCGTCCAAGCTAAACATCGGCCTTTCGGATTTGCAGCGGACGCAGCTTCCTCTGTGCTGTGCCACAGACATTTTGCATCAGCGGGGTATTTCCTGCCCTCCATACCAGCAGACAGCCCGGGGCCCAGAGCTCAACCCACGACGACGAGCGCTGCGGCGTTTGACACAGACGGGAGGCGACACGCTGGCCCCCCCCCTGACTCACTTTTCGGCAGACGGCGAGCGTTGACCTCCCGAGGGGGGAAGCTGAAGCCTTGAGGGATGACAGAGCCACAGCTGGAGCTTTGGGACAGAGGCAGGTGAGCCTGGAGGAAGACAAAACAAGCAAGCACAGTTTCATACAGCCTCTTTATAGCTGCAACACAGCCGTGCGGCGCTTGTTTTTTGGTGTCTCATGAGGTCGCTGGGTGTTGCAAACACACTGACACCGAGAGTTCCTGTTTGGGTGGATCACTCTCCAGGGAGCGCTTTCTGAATGTTGGAAGGGGAATGAAATCACCTCTGCAGGCCAGAATAAGAACCGAGAGTAGTGGCAAAGAAGACAACATGCCTCTAATGTGAGCAATGGCTCCTTCACAGATCGGCCCACTATCATCTCGCAGATAAAAGTCACTGCTACTCTTGATCTTGCTCATCGGAGGTGATTGGAGGGAGCGCTCTGACCTTGGGAGGGAGCGTGCGTCCCAGGGATCGGCCGTACGAGGTGAGGAGCTGCTGGCTCCTTTTGTGAGGTAGGCTGTCGCTCGGGAGGGATGCCAGGTCTTTGCTGCTCCTTCGACGTTCCTTTAGAGACTGCAGCTGCTGCAAAAGGAGTCGGGAGGAGGGGAGTTACGAAGAAGAAGTTCAAAAATGTGCTGGTGGAAATGTAAAGTGTGACTGCATGGTGGCTGGAACCGAGTCCTACCTCTTTGATGGCGATGGGGTTGCTACTGAAGTTCTGTCCCTCAGACAGCTCTGCATACTTTCCTTCCAAAGACACCAGTTTCTCTCTCTCCTGCAGACATCAAAACGCGCGCTAAGCACAGGAAATTGAATAATGACGATATCGGCACGCAGCGGAGTTTCGTACCTTCTGAAGCATAATGAGCAAGTTGTTTTTCTCCCTCTGGAAGTTCTCCCGTTCTTGCTGGGCCTGTGAGGCGATCTGAGAGGACTGCTTCTTCAGTGTCGCCAGTCTCTCCTGTTGGAAATCCAAAGCACGGCATCAGAATTTCAAATCGAAGTGATTTGAGACCAAATAAAAGAGAGAGTAGATTAATCTAGTTTGTATCTGTATGTTTATGTTGCTATTTATAAGCCGTTCAATAGACGTGCAAGGTGAAAGGGAGTCAGGACACATGAACTCAGTTCATTGCACCTTGCGTACGACGATAAGTCGCTGGCAGTTGGATGTTTCTCGCAGCAGCTCCTGGCTCTGGTTCTCTTTTTCCTCATCCTGCTTGATCTCTCTCTCCAGCTTCTGAAACTCCAAGTCCTCTGAACTTCTCGTTTGCTCTCCTTCCTCCTGAAAAAGCATCAGAGAAGAACACAGCGAGTGAGAACAACAGCGCAACACGGCGAGCACGTGAAAAAAGAGGATGTTTGAGAATCTCAACAGTTCAAACCACGAGCAACAAACTTGGGCAAACTGAGCACGCTTTTGTGGGAAAGCTCTCTGGACAATGATCAACTTCATGTTCTCCCAAGTGATGTCAGGACTGGGGACGATTTAGTTTTCCACCAAAAGTGGAGTCACGTTTGCTTGCGATGCTGCTTTTCTTTGGTGCGCCTTGTAAATACTCGGGCCCCCTTCCACATGCTGCGCCGAGAGCTACCAGGAATGTAGCAGAAGTAGTGAAAGCAAGACAGGAAGCGAAGGTGAGAACAAGGTCGAGAAAGATCAAAAAAAGCTCAGGAAAAACAAGTTGGATGGAAAAAAAAAACAGAGGATGGAAGTGAAAAAGGAGGATTTCTGACAAACTCACACCGCTTTTGTTTTTACTGTTTCCAAGAAGAGGGGGGAAACTGACAGATGGGATTGTTAGACAAAGTCTCGTCATGAGAGGTCATGTGATCTGCGAGGGGATTGTTGAATGTCAGTCATCTCAAATGAACGTCTATCTGCCTAAAGCTCTTCTCTGCTTCTCACTGTTCCGTGACTTGGCATCGCTCACCTGTGGCTTCTCTGTGTTGGTCTTTTCGATACTTTGCATTTTGCCCTTCAGCTCCTCCAGCAGCTCCTTTTCCCTCTGCAGCTGGACCATCTCAGACTCCTGCTCTCCCTCCAGCAGAGCACACTCCACCTCCATCTGCAGAGAGCGGCAGCAGCACAAAGTGGGACGCAATCTCTCTCTCTCTCTCTCGCTCTCCCACCGTTTCAGTAACGCACATGATGAAGAGCTCAGGTGCTGCTCGTGTTTACTGCGCCGCGCTCGCTACCTCTCGCAGGGACTCCTCCATCTGGTTGTCCAGGTCTTTAATCTTCTGCTCCAGCTCCTCGATGTTGTTTAGAACCTGAATTCTTTCCTCTTCGATGTGCGTTACTTCCTGCTTCAGCTGCACGCTCTCCAAGGCCTGTAACGATACCAGGAATGCATATCAATGCTTGGGCCCCGGAGGAGTCATCACAGCGTGTGAATGCACACATTCATGCAGCTAAAAAAAAAACAACACCTCCTGTGATAAGACCAAAAATATACATGTTGTCAACATTGGTTCATTCAACAATAAAAGGAAAATTCTCGTGTGAATTCAGCCACTTAAAAAAATTCAGTATTACTTTTGAGTGAGTTATACAACAGCTGCTGCTGCTGCTTTAACTCCTCCATGGTTGGATCACTGGCAACGAGCAGCAGATTCCTTTCCACTGGGTGTAATGGAAATCTCTATCAGCGCCATCCGCTGCCAGTCACGCCGGAGTGTTCCTGCACCGTCTCCCAGCATCCCCACATTAACATTCATTCATACTGGCGCGTGGGTGAGCTCGAGACACCCGGTAATATCAGGCCTTCTCCTTTAAAAGGAGCTGGGCGGACCTACTTTTTTTTCTGCCCAGCAGCTCTCAGATTTATCGTCTCCATGACGGGCTGCGAGCTCGCGTTCTTCTTCCTGTACACACTGCTCGGAGGAATGCGCTGGACGGATGGATGAAAGGCTGTTTGGAGTCACTGAACCTCCGGCACGACTGACACCAAACGACGGGGCCTAGTTTAGCAGTCTTGTTTTACAAGACCTGGTTTGTGAGTTGTGTGTCCCAGGTAAATGGGAAAGCGCCGGATCTCTCTGGGGACTAAACTTTTCATTTTTGCGAGGTCCGACGTTTTTTATTCGTCGCAGAAAGTTTAAAACATCTGGAAAAACGCACTTCTCTGCCCCGCATATACACTAGAATTCTTCCACTAACGCACCCGCGCACAGTTGTGTGCCCGCACACACACACACACACACATGCGCGGCCTTATTCTCCATGGAATAAAGTCATTTCCTGTCTCCCCCCCCTCCTCCTTCAAGACTTTGAATGGCTGAGTGCTGAAACAAAACCAGGACTTCTTCATTAAAACCAGACACAGCGTTAGCGTTTCGCTGCTTTCCAGTGGAAAAAAAAAAAAGGGGCAGTGCGGGAGGAGGCGAGCCACCTGACAGCTGAGATCACAGTATCTGATACATCTGGTGTACTCTTTGGAAAGGTAACTGTGCTCATCAACTTACGAGATAAGTTTTCCATCGGAAACAAATCCTAAAAAGGTAAAAGGAGGAAGGATTCAGACACATCAACAGTGAGGGAAGGAGAGACGGGCAATTGTCATTCCCCTGTTTATGTGTCTGCACGACCCACATAAACAGGAAATGTACAAAGTGCTCACTGCACAGAGAGACTCCAGTCAGTTTATGTGATGGCTCTGAGCTTCCTTACGATGCGTTCAGTGGCACATGTCCACTTTTTATAAATGTATGGCGCAGTAAAGTCTCAAAAGAGACAAAAAGGAAAAACTTTAGACGTGATTTTATCCTTTTTTTTGCCTCCTGAGAGTCTTTTAAAGTCCAGAATGGCCGAGAAAATGACTCCGATTCTACAATATGCAAAGATATAGAGAGATAAACAAACCCTGCAGTGAGACTGCCTGCATTCCTCAGGCTGGGCGGCTCTCATTAGGCCTAACTACAGCTTGAACCTCTCAGTTTAACACTCCAGCCTGTGGCAGAAGTTTACATGGTGCACTCACAGATAACCAGCTCCAGGCTCTGCATATTGTACACGCTTGATGTTGCACCGGCTGTGCCCCCAAACCCCCTCACACAACATTCGAAACATTCAGTCGTTTAATCTTTAGCTTTGTTTGAACTGATTCTAGAGCCAAACAGTTCCATTAGGACCACTCGTTTGCTGGAACCTACTTTGGCTCGGTGGTGCGTTGAGGGCAAAGGGGCGCCGCTGGTCAGGCTGACCACAGGCGAGTGCGACCGGACGTCTCGGTAGCTGCTCTGCTGCTGCTGCTGGCCGGTCGGCTGGTCCTCGGTCAGCTGGAAGTCCCGGGC
Source organism: Malacoctenus tetranemus (assembly GCA_032274765.1). Taxonomy (NCBI): domain Eukaryota; kingdom Metazoa; phylum Chordata; class Actinopteri; order Blenniiformes; family Labrisomidae; genus Malacoctenus; species Malacoctenus tetranemus. Next base: position 8,269,381 of record JAUESF010000006.1, read on the forward strand.
TTTGGCGCCGAAGCAGCTCTCCTGGGCCGTGCTGCTGGGAGAGTCGGAGAACACCGACTCGTCGTCCGACACCTGCAGCTTCTCCAGCTCCTTGTTGATCTTCTGCAGGTCAGAGACGGCCGAGCCGGCCGGGTCTTGGGCCACCTGCCCCAGCCCCGTGCACAGGTTCAGGATGGTCTCCAGGCGCTGACACTCCTGCCAACGAGAGATCCACGCTTCATCAGGCTCCAATCTGAGTGTTACTGGTAAATTGTAACGTTACCATGTTGGGGATGTCAAAAACCAGGATAAAAACAACTGACCAGTCGCTGCACTTTCTGCTCCCGGAGTCGTTCGTCCCTCTGGTGCTGGTGATAGTCTCTCAGCTCCTCTTTGCCGTTCAAGGAGCTAATGCTGCCGACTCGCTGCCCGGGACTCAGCCCGCTCTTCCCAAAGGACAACCTCCGCTCACCGAAGCTCAGATCCAAGCCTGTCCCGTCCAGGTCGATGCCCAGAGAGCTGAGCGAGGCCAGGCTGGCTCTCCGCGGTGTGCTGGGCATGCTGGCTGGCACCGTCACGTCTGGGGGCTGCTCCAGGGAGGAGAGGCTGCGCCGCTGACCCGCTGAGACCCTGTGGGAGCCCACCGGGTGGCGCGACGGCAGCGACAGAGCAGGGGGGTCCACTGCGTTGTGAAGCCGTGGGAGAGAACGGCTGTGGAGCCCCAAGCTGTTGAGGGATCCGGTGGAGTACTTCCTTTGCCGGGAGTCACCCCCACTTTTGCCCTGAGAGTAGAGCCTGCGGCCCATACGCGGGCTGGACGGCACACTGGCCGCCCCGCTTTTGACCCTGGGGGAACGCGGGATGGGCTCCCCGTACGAGGACGCCAGCGCGCCGCCGCCGTCGGCCACGCTGGAAAGAAGCAGGCTGTCTTGCGACTGGTGGCGAGGGTGGGAGTGACGCAGCAACCCGTTGGAGCCGTGCTGGCGGTCGCCCTGACGTGGCGACGGAGGCACGCTGCTGCTGGTCATGTACGAGAAGTTCCTGGACGGAGGGCGCTCGGAGCTGCTGAGGACGGACAGCGGGCGGGTGGGCTGCGTCCCCCCGGGCGACGGCACGCTGAGGTACTTGCGGCTGCACTCGGCGGCCCTGAGGCTGGCCTCCAAGGCGCTCTTCCTGCGCTGCAGCGTCTCCATCAGCTCCTGCAGCTCTGCCTTGGAGCGGGAGCCCCTCAGCAGCGTCCCACCCACCGACCCACTGCCGCTGTGAGGCTCAATCTTCACACAGTCTAGGAGGAAAAAAAAAAAAGCAGGCAGCCGATTGAGCAGGAAATCACCTTTGAGACGACACGATTCGGAGCGGTTCAGGGTAAACTCTTTAATCCCGTGAGCAGCAGGTCAGCAAAACCAAGCGCTGTCACACATGTGCTGAGTAAGACGCGGGAAACCAGAGAAGAATGTGAGTTCCTACAGTTCTGAGCCCAACACAAACACTGGCTCCATCGGTGGGCAAGTTTCTTCTAAAAATGGAAGAAATCCAGTGGACCAAGACCAGCCCGACTACACCATGCACTCCAGTGAAGGAGGAACCTCAGCAAGCTAAATATCCCAGCGTGAGAACTACAACCTGAGTCACGGGTGGCTTCATACACAGATCATTACACAGTCCGGTCGTCTGTGAAGGTTCTCTCACACTCGCTTTTTTAAACACGTTGTGGTCGTAGCGGCGAAGCTTGTTGTTTGAATTCAATAATCCGACGACGCGAGAAGACGAGACGTCGCTTCAGATGGTGTTGGAACGGCCACATTCTGTCCAACCAGCAGATCGTTATCGAAAACAAACTCAGAGTTGGCCTCTCCAGTTATCGGTTCAACTATCAGCTCACCCAGAGTCCACATTTATTGAACCTGGACTGATGAGCCGAAATGTTTCCAACAATCTTGGTGTTTTGAAAACGTGCAGAATATTCGCTGCAGACTCCGTTCCTCAGCTCACTCAGGTATTTTAATGCAAACAGACAATCATTTGTAAATCATTTTGATGGAAGTTGTTGATCAATTTGTGGCCAAAGGGCCAACAAACAAATCGATCAATATTCAAGTTGTGTGTTTGACAACAAATTCAATGTTTGTCTCGTTCGCCCTCATGTTGCAGCGAGATTCTTTTCTGACAACTTATGAATTAACTCAACCTTCAGAACAAGTTTATACACTTTTTAAAGTTCCAGTATGTGACTTTATGCAACAATTTATCTATTTAAGAACAGTTCTGGTGTCATTAATGACTTCCTATTGATAGAAACCCAAAGGTCCAGCACAACAGCACACACAAACAGGTGATTAGGAGTCATGAATTGACTCCTCATCTCTCGCTCTCTCTCTCTCTCTCTCTCTCTCTCTCTCTCTCTCTCTCTCTCTCTCTCTCTCACCTGACCCGTAGCCCAGCGTGGCCACAGCGCTCCTCTGAGGCAGCATGCTGGTCATCACACTGTCCGGCTCTTCCTGACTCTGTGAGAAGATGCAGGATTCAGCAGTCGGGCGTCGTCTGGTTTCTTCCTGAGACGAAGAACAGTTGAAATCAATGCGAGTTCACGGGTTGTTATGAAAAAGCGTCTGTCGCCGCAAAATAACTCTGACTGCATCTGCAGGGACACAGTTCAACATGCGTGCTGACCAGCTGAACTTCCCTTTAAAGACCACATTGAACAATCTCATTGTTCAGACTTGGGATGAAGAAAACAGATCTGGACTGGTGTCCTCGGACTTGTCCATCAAGACTCTGTGCTACAATGCCACGATTGAAGCAGATATTTCAGATGTGCATATTTTATGGGGATCGGAAAAAAAAAAAACTTTCCTGGAGACTAAGTATTAAAACAGACCGAGAGGAAAGTTTGGGCGACTGATACCAATGAAGGTCTGTTAGCATGAGAGGCAGCAGCACTCTGCACCTCAGTTAAGTGATCTAACCCCAGACTGATGACCGGTGCAGGGAAATATTCAGCTCGGAGCCCCAGACTGAGCGAGGCAGCAGTCAGAGGGGGGGAGACTGGGGCGTTTCAAGCCTCCATAACGAACCGGGGTGTTTCCTCCTCCACTCATTCCTTTCCTATCACTTCATCTGTTTTTGACAACTGTCTCCAGACTTTATTCACGGCAGTTTATTTTTCATTCGACGACGAGAAAATTCACTGATCAGCTGTTCTTGAATTGAAGAAATGAAGGTGTGTGACAAAAGTGTTACGCTCTCGACTGGACTGATGCCCCCCACCCCCCCCACCCCCCTCCTGAACTCCAGATGATAAATCACAGAGACCACATCCAGTGGTGACATGAGCAGGGTTTATAAATTCAGACGTTATTGTTTCCTGAACCCACAGAGAGCACACACACACACAGACACAAACACACACGCATGCACACGCACGTACACACAGAGCACAGAAAGATGCAGAGAAGGCTGATCCAAGACTCCCTGGTCCTGCTGTCTGGAGAGAGGGCCTACAGGAAGCAGGGTATCGTTTTACACAGTCACACAATCAATCAGCGTGAGTTCATTCTCCAGACCTCTTGAAAAAAAAAAGAAAAAACAACCCACCAACCCCAAACCAGCATTCATGTGAGGGGCAGAAGTTTTCACAGCATTGCCCCCACTACAGGCCAGCAGGGCAACCGGACCGTAAACACACAGGGAGACCTGAACAGCTGGAGGAATGAGCCCTGATAAGGAGGCTTTCATCTAACGTGTGGCAACGCTGCGAAGACGAGCAGCTGCTCCTTGCACAAGACCCAGACTGATGAAGAGCAGCAAACTGAGACACTGATGCATGAGCACTGAAATGTCTGGTGCAGTTTTGTTTGCGTTAGTGTTATTGATTTGTGGGGGGGGGGGGGGGGGGGGGGGGGGGGGGGGGGGGGGGGGGGGGGGG
>JAUESF010000006.1:8343833-8353845 GCA_032274765.1 Malacoctenus tetranemus
AGCTCAGAACAACCAATTTGAAATATCTGCTCTGCAAGTATCTCAATGTTTGAGCTCAGTGGAAAATGGGAGATTATTGCATGGGGTGTTATTTTCTTTTTATCAGGGCATGGACATAAATATTGAGTCACCATCACCTGATAAAACACATACTTCAGGACTGAAGCATGAGCTTCTCAAAAAGCCTTTTTACATCGCGATTCTTCCTCAGACACATTTCTATAAGGACTGAGGTCAAACAGTGGCTCAGCCCTCCACAGCCACACCAGGTGTTTTCCAAATGAACAGCCCACCTCTGGTCTCCAGGATCACCCAGGATCCTTCCTGACGAGGACAATAAAGATTACGAATCACTGCAGAAAAGTCCAGAATCGATGACATGATCGTCGTTTTGCCTCCCGATTCCAGGTCGTACTACTCGGTGCAAGTCACCGAGTGGCAGGCCTACCCTCACTACGGCAGCAGCCAGGGCCTGCCGCCGGTGGAGCTGCACCCCAATCTCTACTACCTCAATGGCATCGAGTGGGCCGGCAGCGCCATGGAGATGAGCTCGGTGGCTGCCAAGAACATCGCCCTGCTGGCGTACCACCGCTGGAACAGACAGACGGACATGGTGGACCAGAAGGATCTGATGCACAGGATCAAGACCGAGCTATGACCTGGGCCAGCACCGAGCCAGGACGCTGCACGTCGCGCGGGGAACAACCAGAGACGACGTCCAAAGTCTTGACGACTTGCGGAGTTTGAGCCTCAGCTGAATGTTGATCCAGAAAACATCAGTTTGGATTGGATTTGTGGAGGTTCAGAGCATTTCCAGACATCTAGAACAACCCGTCGCTAAGCACACTCAGAAGTCTCACATCATTTCAGAAAGACACTGATGTCATCACATTTCACAGTCTTCATTTTGCTGATGGCGTCCTGGGTCGTCAGTGGCAGATAAATGGGACCTGTTGCAGTTTCGGTTGATGATTTACTGCCAGAGTTAAACGATGGTTTCCATCCAGAAATTCAGCTGCAGGACCTTTTTCTCTGTGCCAACAGAGCAAACCAAGCCACCGAGAAAAACAACAGCTGATGTTTATCAACGAAGAACAGAGAAAGAGCTTTGTGGCGACTGCAGGTGTTGTGGCGGAACACCTCGCTGGTGCTGCTTTGTGAATGAATAAATAATCCAAACAAGCCACGGAAACTGAGAAAAAAAAGGACGCGCCAGGATGACAGAACAGTTCCTGATTCGCCATCATTTTTAGACGCCGCAGCCTGCGCTCTGCGCTCTGCTATCCAATCTGACTGTCGCACTTTGCTGTAATCGTCCGTAAATTTGAGGACTGTTAATGGACCTGCTGTTGGCACCAGCGAGATCTCATTAAATTAATCTCGGTAGGATTTTTTTTTGGGGGGGTGAGGAATAATAAAATAATTATTCGGCGACTTGATGCTGGTGGCCACTGGTGCTCTGCGCTGTTGCCCCTTCCAACAGACTATTTCATTATCTCCCCCTTCCTGCTGCTTTTGTTGCGTAATCCAGCGGAAAGAATTTTTTTTCAGGGAAGGAAGCCAACCAGCGTTTTTCACACTGGACTGAGTCAAAGCAGCGGCTGGATCTGGATCCGCTGCAGTTGCTGCTGGTGGTGACACTTTAAAAAAAGAAATCTTGTTTTCTCCACAGCCTTAAAGTCCTGTTGTGGCCCTGCTTTTTGAAAGAAGGACAGAGATCTTTTAACGAATAAAAAATGGTCGGTTTCATGCCAGAACGGCAGGAGTGAAACCACTGACGGAAGCTCACATTTTATTGGTTCTCCGAGCCACCTCGGCCATTTATAGCTGTGACTGTCGGGTTCGCTGGCGTCATGTGAAACCTTACAAAGGGCTTCATTTGAGGGTTGATGTGATTGCATCACGTGATGAGAAAAGGACGACATCCCTTTAATCTGATGAAAGGTTTTATAACCCCGCAGCGATGGCGTCAGGCATGACGGTGGCCGAGACGGTTACCTGAAGACGCAGGCTGCAGCTTCTGTTGGAAACCAAACTCTGTCTCTCTCTCTCTCCAAGTCGTGCGCTGATAAACAGAGCCACACAATGTTGAGTCTTTGTACTGTTGCAATAACCTCTTATCAGCTGTTCGATCGGCTGTGATGAAGCTAAAAATTGTGGTGCGTGAAATCGGCCTGACGTGGTCGAAAGATCCTGAAAACGGTGGACGGACTGATGGTTTGCGGCTCGGCTTCAACACACTTCTGAGGAGGAGCAGCACTTGTTTAAAGAGCAACTTTGTTGTTCGACTGTTTCAGCTCACAGACGACATCTCGGGTCATCTTAAGTCGGGATGGTTTCAAGGCCAGAAACAAGCTTTGTGCTTCATCATTCATACTCTTATGTAGCAAGCATGAGAACAGGATGTAGTTTGACATATATACAAAGCTACAAAGCTTACAGTGTCACTTGTGCAGCTAAAATACCAGACATGCAAAAGTAAAGCTACTTTCTGCTTTTTTACAGACGTTAGCGATGAAGCGATGTCCTCTGTTGCAGTTCTTCTCACAGTGTGGGGGCACTGGTGGCAAAACAGAGACATGACAGGCGGGGTGTTACACACACAGGAGGGAATATCCAATGTAGTGATTTTTTTTGGGGGGGGGGTTATACTTTGCACTTCCTCTGTGTATTATTTATAACTGGACTATTAATGAAACAGTGTGTTTGCACTGTAACATCCAGATGTTATCGTGTTGGAACAGTGGCGAAGCAGAATTTACTTTGGGGCCTTTCAGTGGAGGGGGGGGTTGCATGTTCTCCCTGAGCCTTTTCAGGTACTTATTTACACTGTCCAGACACATGCATGTTTGGGAAACTGTTGAGTCTAAATAACAAACCGACAACAATGACACCGAAAGACGCCATCGAAAATGTAAAACAGCTGGGAAAAAAAAGTACAGACTTGATCTGACTCACTGCTGCCCCCTAACAAAGAGAAGTGGCATCACTTTAAAGCTGCATACAGCACCTTTAAGGAATATTTTGATGTGAAGATTAGCTGGCTGGTTGTGAAGGTGCCAGAGTCTCAGAGTCCTCGCAGACAGTGTTTCAGTTGTCATCAACTCGGTCAAACTTCATCTCAATAAATACAGCAAGATAATGAAATGCTGCCGAAACAACAGATTCTTTGTTCCTGTTTCGACAGAGTACAGCATGTTCAAACACACTGTAATTCACCGGTCTCGTTCACATGAAAGCCGTTTGGCCATTTTGCATTTCTTTTCTGACTATTAACTAATTAAACAAAACAACCCTGTTGTGTGGATTTCACTGTTCAAACAATAAAAACTTCTGCTTGAACTCTTTTTTTCCCTTGCAGATGTTCAGCTTTTAGAATTTGTCTTAACGGTGCTGAAGAAAAACTAACCTGTTAATAAACAAATCTTGATTTGACTGCTCGTGTCCAGTTGTTTTGAGTCCGAGTAAACATGTCAGCATTTAAAGCTATGCTGTAAATAATTCGTTTCATTCAACCTGAAACTGAAGGTAGTTTTTCACACATTTATTCACGTGTTATGACTTATCATTATATACTTTGTTGACCCTGGGATAAGAACTCCATTTCAGAAACATTAAAGGTAAACATGGAGAAAAAAGAACACTCAAAACGAATGCGTGACCTTTTTGAAAATGTGCTCCAAGATCCTTCAAGAAACTCCTAAAGGATATAAGCCCTTTTTCCCTGTCCTGCAGTGGCATAATATAAGTATAATGAGTCCCTCTGTATCATCGTCCCTGAAACCCTCAGAGCTGAAAATAGACCCAAGGAGGAAATTCAAGCATCCAGGGACTCAAACATATGATTCAACCCAGTGTAACATGGGCCGTCCATCCTTCACTCCCTCTAACATATGTGGTTAACGAGCATGTAGGGAGAAAAGTCCAGCAGACAAACTGTGGATTTTAACGATCTTAAACACGTTTCCAAGAAGAATTTCCATCTGAGTTTGAGGTTCATTTGTGAAAAAGATAAAGAAGTCGTGACGTCAGTACAGAAAGAAGGCACTGCTACAGTTTCGTTGTACGGTCTTTACCATTGAAGACGCAGCAGTAGGCTGTGATAAGAGGTGAGAGTATCATCTGTCCAACAAGTGAAGGACAGTGATGCAACATGTCTGCAGTGAATAACTTCGTTTCTTTTCACGCGGGTTTCCTTCACAGACTGTTCCTCGAAAGGTGTTTAAAGGACATCGCAAGGACGCACCAAACTGGAGGCGTATCAACCCGTTACACCAACTCTGCAATAAGCTGAAGGACATCAGCAGCATCCATGTTTTATTCACAGACAAGTATCGCATGCCGTTTTCAGGGAGAAGGGGGAAAAAAACCCCGCGACGAAAGGAGCAGACCGAGTGGATCCAGGTTTTATTTACGAGGGATGACAGGATGAATTATTAGACTGGCAGCAGTAAACGCAGTATTTCACACGATTCGGCTCAGTGTTGTGGTTTTGTGGTTCGTGCATTTAGCAGTTACGTTTCTCCCTGTGCCAGTATTGAGTTCATCCAAATACCTCAACTTCCTCTCACTAGAGTACTGCAGTTTTTTGGGCTGAATTCTTCACAAGTGTGCGTGTGTGTTGGTCTGTTTCCCTGCAATGGAGGACGTTTACGTCTCTAACACTTGTCCTGCATCATGTGATGTTATTTTTTCCCCCTATGTTCTGTTTGGTCTGAAATAAGGCGCCTTTCACTGCCCTCCTCAGTAATACTGAAACTGAAAGACGTCTCAAGTTTCCCCGTCGCTCTTTATTCGTCAACTTCCTCTGGACGAGGGATTAAAGGCAAATCACATTCTTATTCTCAGACAATTCATGTGTTGAGTTTTATCTTGAACCTGTGGTCACGGTCTGACTGTTGTTGACACACGGTGTTGTTTCTGTTTCCAGTGAAGTGGGGGTGGGTGGGCAGGACTGCCCGGAACAGCTGCTTATATGCTGCCTTTGGGAATTTCTTTTGGAAGGAGCTCAGAGGAGACCGACGCTGTTTGTCACTTTATTACTTCTTAGTGGAGGTTTTTTTCCTCCCCACTTTGGGCTGACAGACCTGAGACCGCTCTGCTTTGCATAAACTTCTCCTGTTGTGTAAAAGTTAACAAACCTGTCACAAAAGCATAGTTGTTTCTGTCTGCGGCATAGCCACAGGCTTGTATAGTTTGCTCTAAACTGTTCTCAGAACAGCACTTTTTTAAATCAGTCATCCTAATGAAATTCATTCAAGATAACTGACCCCTTGCTTGCTTTTTATGTTGTTAAAGCACTTTGAATGTACAGTTTTGTGTAAAATCATCATTGCTAGTGTAAGAAAAAGCCCTAAACTGGTGGGATGATTGAAGTTCTGGAGCCCTTTGATACTTTTCTCAACAGGATCAAAACAATTGTTCTTTTTCAGAGTCAGAAATCCCCATTTCGAGCATCCTGTCCGTTTTTATCGCTTTCATCTCTGAGAAATCCGACACAGTGCTGTGTCTAAATCCTTTAAGACAGCAGGCTGTTATCAAAAGGAGCAGATAGTTGTTTGTTTGTAGAAGGCTTTAAACACTGTTTACAGGGATGTTATTGTCCCATGCAACAGAGATCCTTTTGGTTTTGTTTTCAATTTAACCTTGATCCCAGAAAATTCATACTTCTCAACAAGATCATTTGAGAGATCAATTTAAGAAGATTTCCATCTTTCATTAAAAGGAAAACTCTGTTTTGTTTGTTTTGTTGGTCTTACAGTCAATCAGATCCAGCTGTGGTCACGACTCTCTTCAAAATACCTTTACTTTACACGATGAATTAAAGTGTTTGTGCTGCTTGGGATTTTGTGTAATAAATTGTTCAATACAGTTTCAAAATGAGACTTCAAACCAAAAGAACAAATTTTGACTAAATTTAACATTTAGATAATAATATAGCATTCGACTGTTTTTTGAGTCAACACCCCAACAATTTGCATTTAAGTTATGTGATTAAAAAAAATTTTGTAAATTCTTCTGCAGTAGTAGAGATAAAAGAACACAGAAAAAAGAATAAAAACATATTTCAAAAACAGAAGCTAACCACAGAATATAAACAATAATACCACAAATTACAAACAACAACCTTGTGAAATAAATAAAACAACCACGAAAGACCGAAAAACTTGAATTAAATGACCAAATTTGACCCAAATATGGTACGAATAAGCAATGAGCAGCATTGAAACTACTCGTGGATCATTCGGGACAGAGGTGTGTGTGTGGGGGGGTTCACTGGTGTCGTTGTGCGGGGCCCCGTCGTCACAAAATCCGCCTGTGTGAGTAATTTTGTAGTAAAATTTCAGGTTTTGATGAGATGTTGCAGAAGTGTTTTCGGTCAGCGCGGAGCTCTGCTGCCATTGGCCCAGTGGCGCACCACGTGGTCGGGCAGTCACGCGCTTTCCAGGAACCCGTCAGGAAGAAGAAAAACAAAACAAACCCGAGAGAGCTTCAACAGCGTGCGGACTCCATTGAAAAGGGAACCTAACCATCCACTGCGAGCTCCCACACCGCGAGAGACGCATGCGTGGGCGTCTTAAAAGTGAGTTGCGCCGTTAACGGGCCGTTTCTGAGGCACTTGTGTCGGGCAGCGGACGGGGGGGCTCTCGGCCACGGTGCTGGATTAGCTCTGCAGCTAACAGCAGGTCGGCTGTTGTTGTGTGTCGGGCTTCAGCTGGGATGAGGAGGAAGGGGGCGGACGGACGGACGGAGGCCATACTGACCGAGCTGCGGGTGAATAGGAGGCAAACGCTCGCCAGTTCCGCATTAAAAAGCCCAGCTAGGGGAAAGTTATAGCCAGATGTACAGATTAACGTCACCGTGCGTGGCGATTTATGAAGCTACTGATGTCGGTTCGCTTCTCGTTGAGGGGACACAAATTGCGGTCAGTAAGCGTGAAACCTGTCAAATAATGACCTAATAATATTAATAGTAATTACACCCCGCTGGATTTAACTACTGTTTGTCATCAGTAGCTAGATATTGATGGTTATGAACTGCCCTTATGTAAGAAGATGACATTGTTGTCTACTTTTAAACTCCTTCAATGATGCCGCACCGCTTGAAATTTAATTAAAACCTATCCAGCACTTAACATATTAATCGAGGAAGATATATTCTAATAGTTTTGAAGTGTATCCGTGGTGATCGGAGCCAGAAAGGGCCAGAGAAAGGTTCGGCTCGGACTTTCTGCAGGTCTCGGTAGGTACACGCCCCCCAACACTGAGTACATCCAGTTCTGCTGGGAAAAAAAGCTCGATACAACTAGAAATTTCCATGAGATCCGGGGCAAATAATCCGCCCGAATCACAGCCACGTCCCTGCCGAGGGTGTATCTCCGACCCCGATCGATTAGAAATGATAGATTAGTTTGGATTTTCACCAAAACAAGCTGCTCTGTAGTTCTGTCGGGCGAAACGTCAGGTTTTGTGTCTCTTTCTTGGCGTGAAAACTGGGGGAAAAAGCCACAATTGAACGTTTATTCCTGCGCTGCATTCTGGTCTTGTGGCAGGTGGGAGATCTGACTCCAAATATCTTTTAAATACAGCTATCTAGGCCACGGGCATGTAGGCCTCCAAGTTGTTTATCTTCTGCCTCAACCTAGAGTGGAAAGGGGCTGTTTATGATGGAGCTGCCAATATGATTGACGGCCGCAGCAGCCACTCGCAGACGTCCGGAGGCGGGACGTCATTTCCGCTCGACCAATAGGGTTGTGGGATTACGTGGGTGTTGGCACTGGTGGTTAGATTGAGGCTTTGTTTTGCTTTGCTTCAGGATCTGAGATGAGTGCATAGACTGGCGAGATACTAGTGCCTTTGATGGTTTTTCTTGAGTTTGATCTGGGTTATTTAGACAGAAAACGGTTCTTGTTTTACACAGAAATGTTTCTGGCTTCACTCTTTTGTTTTGCTTCTCAAAACTATTAAATCCATCACAGAAGGACGTGGGGATGTGACTTCCTATGTTTTTCGGATGGTGTTTCAGACGAGTTTTTGCGTTTTCTTTTTCTGAAATCAAAGTTCTGCCAATGAGGATTGTGTGCTCAGCTCACGCTCAAAGGTCCGTTGTGCTTGCATCAGCAGCGTCTGCACTTGAGTTAGTCATCCGTAACGGTGAAGGACAAAATAAAGCATTTGTATGCTGCTACACAAAAGTCAGGTCATCTCATGCGTCAAATCCACAGGATATCACATGGTCGTTTTGCGCGCTGTGTCGTTAGTTTGTTTCTTATCGGAGTTCACTTGCAGCCATCTCATGCAAAACAGCAGTACCTCAGAAACCCCTCCCCCCTAATTTGTGCTTCACAAACATCTCTGAGAGAACAGGCAACAGAACGCCCATAACATACTTGATGTAAAAGCCCAGACAGCGCTTTTCCCTAAACATTTCTGTCTCATTAGTTAATCTTCAACCAAGTGTTGTCCTGCAGCGTTGGATCAAGATAAGCTTCTTCATGTTTTAGATGGAGGCGGCTTGCCGGCCTGATGAGCATCGACTTTGATGTTTCATCTGTGCTTTGTCTCCATGTGTTGTGTTTGCTTTTGCGTCATGATTACTCACATTGGGTGACATCGATAACACTACACACAGGAAGTAATAGTCAGAGTGCTTCAGTGTGATTAAAATGAATTAAATTACAAAAAATTCTACTCCTGGTGGCTCCTCTAACCTGATTCTTGATGGCTTTGTGAAATTCAAACTGCTCTCATTTCTGTGCAGTTTCCGAATGAATTAGGTTGATTACCTCTTTTCACAGCAGACGCTTTGACCTGTCTCAGCAGGAAAAGCCCAAGTGGCTCAAATCCAGATATTATTGCCACGTTGCTCAGCAATTAACTACAAGTATTGGTCTCGCTGGCTTGTGTTTGACAGGCCAAAACATCTGCTGTTCGAAATTAATCCGAGGAAGTTTGACTCTGTGTTTCTCTGCTGGTCATGTGTTGTTCCACCACACTGACTCTGCAGCTTCTGAACGGCAGCTGAAGTTCAGAGCAGAGGGTTGCATCTGTCGGAGTGAAGTCGTGTTGCAAAGCTGCTGTGGACGGAAAACAAATGTGTAAAAGACCAGCAGGATGTTTTCCTCATGACATAAACGCCCTTTTATATTCCTTATCTGTCTGCAGCTCCACAGATACTGAGCACAGGCACACTTGTGTCTCTCGGCCGTAGCGTTTTAAAAGCGAGGCAGTCCACGAGCCACAACACTTCCAAGACAACACAACACTAAAAACCATCTCGCAATGGTTGTGTGCACTTGTTTCCTCAGTGTCAGATGTATTTACAGCCGATTGCTTCAATGAATTAACTGTTTCTACTGACATAACTTTATTTTGAAAAGAATCAAATGCAAAATGATGTTGATATCGCTCATGTAAACACTTTACTTTGTAAAAAGCTGACGGATGAGGACACCCCGGTTATATATCACGGTGGGACACCTCTGAAAGCTAATGCAAGATCGATAATATTGAATTACCTGCTCTGCTGTCACCTGTGGCTTGTCATAAGTGGCCATATGAATAAATAATCTTAATCCGCAACCTTTAAGCACAGTTTTCTCACCGAGCAGCCACACTCGAGTTTCTCTGGTCGCCACACTGTACAAACACGCTCAGGACGTGTGGTTTGATGACCTTTGCCGATGTTTGCCGTGACTCTGTCACACGTCCCTTTTTAGTAAACAGGCTGGCATCTCCTGCTTGTTATCTCTGCAGGGATCAGCGACTGGTATCAGTAGGTAACTCGTTCCAAATAAGACACCGCTGATTGGCCTACTTGGCCCACGTCCAGCGCCGGGAGGCGGCGAGCTGTTTGCATGATAGTGGAGCTATGAGCCGAGTTGTGCACAGTCACAGCTACACTACATGTATTGTCCTGAGAGGCCTGAAACAAACAGAGAAGACACACACACACACACACACACACACACACACACACACACACACACACACACACACACACACACACACAC
>JAUESF010000006.1:8365849-8396518 GCA_032274765.1 Malacoctenus tetranemus
CAGGAGCGAATGCTGAAGCCGTCTGAGTGGGACAGACACACGCTGCCGAGCAACCTGTACCAGAAGAACGGGCCCCTTCACGGTGCGTGGTCAGATGCAGAGTCACGTTCTGGGCAGGAGTGGACTTCAAACGCAAAGTCTAGATTATGAATTTGCTGATTAATTCTCTGTTTTTGGCTTGTTATGTCTGGCTTCTAATGGAGATTGTAGTGCAAGATTTTCAGTACGACAGTTGTTTCCCACTCCAGAGATGCTTGAGACTGTTTGGCAAAGTAATTGTATTCGTGATGGAAAACCAGCCGCTTAGTTTGACTCCGTTTGTACCAACTTGCACCCCTCGTGACTCGTCTTCCCGACGCCTTCGCGCCGTTTCTTTCTCCAGGTAAATACATGCTGAAGAAGTCTCGCCGCACAGACGTGGAGGACCTGACTCCGAATCCGCGCAAGCTGCTGCAGATCGGCACCGAGCTGCGCAAACTCAACAAGGTGATCAGCGACCTGACGCCCGTCAGCGAGCTGCCGCTGACCGCCCGGCCGCGATCGCGCAAGGAGAAGAACAAGCTGGCGTCCAGGTAAAGCTCACCCTCCGTATGTTGCCTGTGTACACAGGAGGGCCGCGCAGCTGTTTAATGGACGAACCCGACGACCTTCTGTGTTTTATCACCCGGGGGCGGGAGCGCTCTGTACAAGTGCGGCTGCTGTCATGATTAAAGAGGAATTTCTCTGCGACGTCCAATGTTCTGTGATGCGTCAGTAACCTCTCGTGTGTCTGTCTGTGTTGTAGAGCATGTCGCTTAAAAAAGAAGGCCCAGTATGAAGCGAACAAGGTCAAGCTTTGGGGACTCAGCACTGAGTACGGTACGTTACTCTTCAACTTCTACATTTTCCACTTCAGCTCTTCGGAGCGCCTCTCTGAGTTTGACCTCTCACCGACACGTCGAGCTTTGAAAGCGTTTGGAAGCTATTTTGCGCTCACGCTTCTGAACTGTGGTGCAGATCGGCTGCTGTTTGTCATCAACGCCATCAAGGAGGAGATCGTCGTGCGAGTGGAGGACTCCTCTCCGCGTTCGACCAACATGACGGACACTCTGGAGCAGCTCATCCAAGAGACACTTGGTGAGAGTCAGACGGGTCCATCAGCTCAGTCTGGACTTATTGTTCATCCAAAGATTAATGTGACTCACATCATAAATCAGCAATAACTCAGGGAGCATTTATATCTTCACTGAAAGTGTTTATGTGTCATAATTATTGAAAAATGAACTACTTAAAAATGTGACACCAATAATTCAAGCATCAATCTAAGCTGTTGAATGAACCACAGTGTTGATATTTAATATTACTTCTGCACACGTGAAGCTTTCTTAAATTTTAAATGTATCACTGTTGTTTTTGTGCAGTGCCATCACCTGTTGCCGGGCAGACTTCAGACTTCGTCAACAAGATCTTGGAGAACACGGGGCGCGGCGATCCCACCGGCGGACTCGTCGGCCTGCGAGTCCCCACCTCCAAGATCTAAACAAACAGCGCTCCACCGAGCGGAGCGGCTCAATATTACCACCGCGCTGTCCCGTTGTAACTATGCTCCCCTCTGCATGCCCCTTCCAACCCAGATTACATACACATTGTTAGTCACACAAACACACATACCACTCTGCCGTGTGTATGTATGTGTGCTTGTTCTCGCCATGCGCCCGTATGGCGTGCACCCTAGCTTTCTGCCTCCGCACGCAGCGTGCGGAGTCAGCGCGTCACTTTCTCCCAACCCATCGTGAACATCCTGTTGGGAAGAGCACCTCTAAAAGCGAGTGATGGTTAGGTGTATAGCAAATAGCACGTCCTATATCCACTGGTGATTATTAGATGTGTTTAACATAGCATTGTGTAGGGTTGGTTCAGGTGGAGGTCTGCCTCCAGGGCAGCAACAGACAGAGTGTAACCACTGGAAAACTCTCACACGATCCGGTTGAGCTTTTGATGACACGAGAGGAATCGTTACTGCGTCAGGCGCCATCGAACGTGGATCTATAAAAAAAAAAAAGTCCAGACACATTTTCCTAAAAGAGGTTCGCCTCACATGGCAAAAAACAAACAAAAAAAGAACTCCATGTTGTTTAATTGACTCATTCAGTAAAGCCAAGAAAGCTGCAGAGAAGTAGAAAGCAGCATGCTCCGCGGCGCGAAGGGTGGCAGGAAATATTTTGTATTGAAGGCCTCAATATGTTCATGCCATCCCCTGATTGCCAATCAGCTCTGCTGCTGTTAAAAAAAATGGAGGATTTGAACTTAAAAAAAAACAAACAAACAAACAACGTTCGGCTCAGGTTTGCTGGTTTCAAGCTTGGTGGCAGGCGGGACTTTTCATAGCCGGGCTGGTTTGCCTGAAGCGTCAGGCGGTGGTCGCTCATGTAGCACGGTGCTTTCTGGCCTCACGCTGGTTATAACTGGACTGAGAGAAGCGGGCGTTCTGGCCAAGCATGGGATCAAGACGAACTGTGAGGATGATGAGATGGAGGTGGTGGTGGTGGTGGTGGTGGTGATGAAGATGATGACACAAAGATTGATCCATCTCCTCCCGGAAAAAACTGTACATAACAGAGTCTCCCAGCGAACGGCGCCGGCTCCCCTTTTTTTGTACAGTAGTAAAAAAAACCAACGACCAGGCAGTTTGGCGACGACAGTTTGGTGTGTTCATACTAGTGTTTGATCAGAGTTCAATTCATTGTGCCTTGTGTATGTGTGTGCGTGTGTCTCCGTAAGTCTGCGTGCGCGCGTGTGAGACGGACTGAACGAGACGAGGCGATTGGTCAGAGCTCCCCGAGGTCCAGCCAAGGAGAGGACTACTTTACACTGAGGGAGGCTGCTTGTGAGTTGAGTGCGAGGAAGGACACAATTGTGAGGTTTTTCTCGTGTATTTCAGTTGTTTGAAGATATTCTGAATGTACATAAACAAACGGAAGCTCTTGTTGCGTGATGCCACAGAGTCTGTGTATATAGGAGGGCTCTGCAATAGATTACTCTTTGGTTTTTGGTACTCTTGTCTTTGGGGGTGGGGGGGGGTCTGGGAAGGGTTGACCGATACTTTTTTTGTTTAGAGTTACAAGAAAAAAAAATTTGCACACTATATTTTGATTGTTTTTTGTACCAAAGACACATGCAACGAAATGGCGACCAGCCAGTTAAAGTAAGGTTTTGCACAGCTTACCTGACGCCGTATTGAATGTAAGAAATGTGGGAGGGTCAGGGAACTTCATAGAACTGTGAAATTAGCTTGTGGGTCCAATTCTGTACAGAAAAGGAACATTCATTTGTTTTGTTTGTTGTTTTTTTTAATTTTTATTTGAATCTATGAATTAACCCCATCTGTGTGTGGGCTTCTCCAGTAGATGTAGAGAGCACTTCATTCCTGAACTGATTCCTCCCTCCACACGCTAACTGTGCTAAATAGCGCTAGCTAGGACGAAACCCCGAGAGCGCTGGTAGATAAGCTACGTTACATTTTTGCTCGTTTGTCAAAATGTCACCAACAGTAACCAAAATGTTTTGTTCCTCGTGTTTGATTTCAATATGTAGACAAGGTCTAGTTCCTCCACCAGTTTAACTGAGTTGTGTTTTCAAGTACTGTACATAGAGACATTATTGGTATATCTATCGATGGTGAGACGCCACTTTTCACGACAATTCATTTTGAAGCATGTCACATTTTTAAAGCCTCTCCTCGCTTCAACAACATTGGAAGAAGAAAAAACACAAAAACCAAAAAAAAGAGAGAAAAAGTTCTTGTTATATTTTTGTATTTTTAGCTGCTTGCTAGTTTTCCTGTTGGTTTGGAGGTATTTGTCAGTCAGAGGAGGAGACGCGGAGGAAAGGAAGGCGAAAGGTCTTAAGATGCAAATGCGACAGCCACAACACTCGATCCTTCTGTTCTTCTTTTCTGGCGAGAGACTCGCTTGTTACGCGGCGTCGCGGACCCTCGGTCGGGTGCCGGTATTAGTCGGGGGGGGGGGGGTCCGGGGAGAAGATGAGGAGGGGCAGATCAGGAACCAGCTGCAGTGTTTTGTCTCGGATACTGTAAGAAAGCCAAAGCCATTCGAGTCTGGCCCAGACCGATGTGGATTCAGCACTGTGCTCCGTCGAATTGATCCTCTCTTTTTAACGCGAAGCCGGTGGGATTTTGCGTTGCCCCCCTGCCGGGAGCGACGCCTCGGCTCCCGAAGGGTGACTCGATGAATTTGAACCTTGTCTGCCTGCCTGCCTTCTTCTTGCCTTTTTCGATCACACTTTCCTTCCTGACTGGTCACAGTAACAAAGAGTAACACGGAGTCACTTTGTCCGGGGCTGTGGGAACGAAAAAAAAAAAAAAAAAAAGGCGCTCCGACGGGGGGACAATTCAAAATCCAACCGCACTTCCTTCAGTTAGCAGGCAAATAAAATGCAAATTAACAGGATTAACGAGGCTGAATTCAGGTTAGTTTGAAGTGAAGAAAGTGCTCCTTCACAGAACGATGTCTGCTGATGGTTAAGTCTTTCTGTGCTGTGTGATTAAATAACAGCTAGTGCTACTTATATATGAATATATATTTTTTATTGTTTTCCGTTCCGTCTAAAAAGGGAGATATGGTGCTTTTTCTGAAACTAGAATGACGAGTATCCACGACTCTTAATTTTGACTCCTTAGACTAGTTGTAGCCTGATGACTTGCTCTCCCCGACCGTCCATAGCTATTTTCTTAGTCGTGATTCCTTTTTTTGTAAATAAACCATAAGTTAAGATGTATCTTCCTAGTGTTAGATTTGTGTAGAGAGTACTTTATCTTATATGTTTAAAAACGAAAGCACTTTGTCCAAAAAAGATATATATATAAAAAACAAAACAACAAAAAGAAAAGCATTTTTTTTCTTCCATTTGCTGCTAAACGGCCTGGTGTGAATGCTGCAAGTGTACCTGATGACTACTTGCGAGGATTAAGGCGTGTTGCCCGGCTCGGCCGGGGTCTCGAAACTAGCAAGGAATCAGTTTCTGGTGCATGGCCCGGCGAGGCCTTAGACCGTCGCGCTTCCCGGCGCCAAGCAACGCTCCGCGGGCGTCCGACGACGGCGCGTTGTGGCGCCGCTTGGCTCCGGGAAGCGCGACCTCCTCCTTCCCCCCGCGTCCTGACGGGAGGGGGGCGGGTCTATTTCCTAGTCGGGCGATCGTGTGACTTGTATGTTTGTGGTCTTAAAAACAAAACAAAATATATATATGAATATATATTGACAAAAAAAATCCGAGGGTTTTGATTCCAGGGCCCCTACGTTGATCCTGATGCTGACCCCCTTGGCGTCATGATTCATTTGCCTTCAGTAGAGGTTTCCTATGGAAAAACTGATTCTGCTTTGGCTTCCTCTTCAGGGTGATGTACAGCGTAGACACATTTCTTCAGAGAGCTATATTGTTATCATTTGTAAACTGATTTCTACTTGTGACTTAATGAGGAGGGGGGTTTAGCCTTGGGCGGCCAGGAAGAGCCTGCCTGAAAGTCGCTGTTCCCGGCCGCCTCGGGGGAAGTTACTATATCACTGTACTGTATGGCAAGCCAATTACAAATGGAGACTCAATCCGGACACTTATTGCCTTCTGAAATAACTTCTCATACACACAAAATAACAACGCGGCGGAGGCGTCCGTGGCCGAAGGGGGGGCCGACGCCCCGACGGCCCACGAGGGCGCTTCCGCCTTTTCGGTAAACAACAACAACAACAAACAAAACCATTCAGCCTGATTGGCTCAAAACAAACGTGACTGAAGTAGCAGGTGAAGTAAAAACATATCTGAAAAAAAAAAACAAACCCCGAAAAACGTTACGCACGCGGTGACGCATTCTTTTCAGGTATGCTTTTACGCGTGGCGGGGGGTCAACGGTGGTTGGAGGGTCCGACCGGCGGACGGCCGGCGGACCGAGCAAGCGTGCGTGTTTTGCTGTCGATCACGAGGCTGGCTTCAAGAAAGAGTCCTCACAGGTTTTTACATTTAACATGGAGAGGCGCAGAGCTGTGCAACTTTACATTCAAAACCAGGAGACTCTGTGGCATTTTAACAGTCTGAGGAAAGGAGAGAGAAATCCACGCCAGTAAAACTATTCCTTCTTCTTTTTACTTTTGAAGACATGAATCCTATACAGTCGACTATTAAGCTAATAGAGTGTGTAACTTTGTGCTACTCTTGTCCAATAAAAAAAAAGAAAAAAAAGCTACGTGGATCCATAAAGCTCTTCTTCAGCAAATCAGGGTAATATCGTTCTTCTATCTGACATATGTGATGACATATAAAATCAAAAGAAACTATATTTATGTATTCCAATTATTGTCGCTATTCTTTAACCTGTAAAAAAAAAAAGTACTGCGTGTGTGTATGTGTGTGCGTGTGTGTGTTATGGATTATCAATGTCAATCAATATGGTGCAATGCTCTATACACAAAGTAAAAACAAAGGCCAACAGATTTGTCACAACAACAACAACAACAACACACAGATACTCCCCGTTTTTCCCCTCAAATTGGTCTTCGAACGCCACATGATCCGCGACATCTTCCTCTCATGAAGGATTTGACGGATTTCCAGCTGTGGCTCAACTGGAGTTTGTCGTTTGGTGCTGATTTACTTTCCATCGTCCCAAGAGATAACGGACACGCGTTTTTGTTAGATCGAGGCGTCTCGCCATCAGAGCAGACTCCCCTCCACGTGCCCACCCCGACCATTGTCATTGACTCTCGCTCTCCTGTCGATGGCACGAGTTCACCGTCGGACCAATCGGAGAAAGATCCCCGTCGATTCTTGCTCCGAACGACACCCGAATGGGGAAATCTGTATTACTGACCTGTGTGATTGTTATTGTGGAGCATTACATGATTTTGTTTGTAAAAGCCATTCTCTGGGATTTGACACCGCAGCCCAAACCTGTGCTGATCAGTCAGGAGGGAGTTTTTGGTTTTGCAGACCCTTATTGAGAGAAAGAGGACGGATGAATTGTTCCAAGTCAAAGCTCAGTTGTTGACTTTTACGGACTAATCTCTTGAGGAAATCTGAGGTGAACTTTTCCTACTGAGTGTATTTTGATCAGACTGTGTCTGAATCAGCCGTTTGAGTTGCTGCATTAAGTCGTGGCTTCTGACACCGTTTGCGTTTTTCAAACTCTTTCTCACCTCGAAGCACAAATGATCAGCTGTATTATTAGCCGTGAGTCAGACCAAGAAAAGCTCTGGAAAAAAAAATCTGCGTTCGCCCGTTAAACAGCAGACGAATGATGTTTAAGACGAATTAATTAATGAAACGAAGCATTCGGCCTTTAGAATGAGCCACAGAAGCTGGAGCAGACCAGAAATTGAGCCTAAAAATCAATGAAATATTGTAATTTGTTGAACCTGGACCTAAAACCAGAATACATGCAGTAGAAAATTCAAGAAGACTTTGTGTGTCTGTCAAATAAACATCCTCAGATGTCCTCGATAATGGAGATGATGGGAATTAAAGCTGTTACCGTGCATCTTTTGTCCCCTCCTGTCGGCCGCGGTGTCAAATGTCAGAGTTTGTCTTCGGAGTCGTTTCAGATGTATCCTTCCTTGTTGCTTGTGAAAACACCTCAGCGTCTGAGGTCGAATGCTTTACTAGCCTCCATCGTGTGTTTTCCCAGAATGCAGCAGGAGTTACGTTTCTGCATGCTGACTCTGCCCCCCCCCCACCCACCCACCCAAAAAAAAGCAAACAAAGTGACGTCTGAGGTCCCTCACAGATGGAGCGATGATGTGGTCAGAAAAGGGTCTTGGTGGTCACAGAAGTTGTTGCATGGCTTTTTGAGCTCTCAGTCGTATGATCTCATACTTGCTGCTATCGAATGAGCACAAAGAGACGTCCAGAGTTCTCGGGGGGGGTCCACGACACAGTTGCAGTCAAATAGCGCCCCCCCCACCCCACCCACCCCCACCACCACACATACCCTGTTTTCTCTCAGCACCTTCCCTCCTTCCTACGACCGTCACAAAGACCAACAGCGTTCCTCACCTTGCACTTGGTTTATACACAAACAAGAACGAGGAAAAAAAAAAGACATTTTCAATACGATGCCTGCTGAACCAGGTGCCTTAATCAAATATACGAGAACACAAATCTGCACCTTCTGTCAGTCTGGAGGGGGGGTCCCCCCCCCCCACAGAAACGAGGGGCTGGGTTTCCCAAAACCTTCACTCCAAGTACAACAATCAAGCCAAAATCCTGTTTTTGACTCTGAACCAGAACGATTCGGACTGTAGGCGGCTGTCCTTTGGGATGCGGCGCGACAGGAGCGTCGGTGACGGCTCGCCGGCTAAAACTGACGCCGTTTTGAGAAACCTGGTTCTGTTTTCAAGTCTTTCTCTGCCCACTACGCCACCTTATTGTGTTTTCTGTATTGGCTGCTGCTGCTGCTATCACCGCTGGTGTGTCTGTGTAGAAGAGAGCAAAACTTCCACTGTGTCTGAGACAGAGTGAGACTTGGGCCTGCTTTTTACCTTGTCCAAATGCATTCTTCTTCTTCTGTGGTTTCGTCACGGAGCACTGTGTTGCTGCGTCTTGAGACCTTATCGAGACAGGGGGGTAAAAAAAAAAAGAGAAAAAAAAACAACAAAACAAACAAAAACTTTTCATTTCTTAACTTTGCTAATATGAAGTGCCAGACCCTCCTTGAAGTCAGTGTTGGCACTGAGTCGCAGGCTGCGAATGAGGCGACACAACTGAGCTCGGAGGTAAACTGTGGTGCTAACCTGTCAGTGGCTGGGTGCTAACATGGCTGAGTTCAGTAGCTGTTTTAGCCATATTCTATTTCTTCTTCTTCTGATTATTATTCTGATTATTCCTTCTGTCCACGACTCCGGTCAGTCTCGTCCTTCTTCTGACTGCTGCACTGCTGTATGCTGACATAGCGAGGTCTAACTCTGCTGCTGCTGCTTTGCTGATGAATGTAGACTAGTCTTCCTCGGCAGGATCACACAGACAGACGAGTGTCTGGTGGAGCTTTTCCTGTTGTTCGACTTTCGGAGGGAGATTCGTGTCGTCAGGATCCAGAAAGATCTTGAATGTTGTATCTTTATACGGCCGCTGTCCTGCTTGTGTGTTTAAATCTTTTTTTTCTTTTTTTTTAAAGAAAAAATAATATTATGGTTTGATATTTATGCTCTGTTCCAATTTGCACGATATTTTTCCCCTAAATTAATGTTTTATTGCCATTTTTTTCTGTAATCGCAGTGTTCTTACTATTTTTTTCTATATTTATTTGTTTCATCCTCTAATTTAATGTGCAAAGAGACAATTATTGAAACTTCATAGCTTTTGAATTGAAGCAGGCTTTATCCTGGAGGCTGGTGGGTTTCACAGACATGACTCGAAGTCGCAATTAAACCAGAAACGACCAAACTTGTTGGATTTGTTTAGGGAAGAACCGGTTTGCTCGGCTCGCGTATTTTTCTACGTCTTTTTTGGCTGCTTCCTCGTTTAAGGGGGGTCTCCACATCCAGTCGTCACATTTACAATGAGGAATTGGCTCGTTTATGTTTGACTCTTTTTTCGCCGCAACCGGGATTCGAACTCGGCTCCTCCAGATTCTCGGGTCCAATCGTAACTTTATAAGACGTCAGTTCTCGTCACGTTTTTTTTGTCGCCAATTCGTGTAAAACAAATCGCACTTTAGGCTGGTTTGAACCTTCTGATATGCAAATAACCGGAGGGACAATCATTGAACTCTGGCAAAAACTCTGCTGAAGAGTGTTCAGACTTTTATTCATGAAATTGAGTGAAGCAAAAAGCACTTGGGAGAGCGCAAACCTCCACCAAGACACTCGTTAGCCTTTCCTGCTACCCCCTCTTGTGCGCCGCCCTCTCTTAAAGGGGCCGTCACTCTCAGAAGTGTTGTTTTTTTCATCATTTTGGATCATCGGTGACCAGATTGTCGCCAAATATAAGTTTCCTTGTTGGAGGAATAAATGACATGAAGTCGATCATAAGTGTGACACGGTGGAGTCATGCAATAACGTCCTGGTTTTGCACCTGGGTGGAGCCTTTTCCCTGCAGGTTAAAAGTATCAGTTAGTGATGAAATTGTCTCTCTCTGTTTGTCCTGTTGCCAGACAGGATGCGATCTGCCTTCAACCAGTGTGAGCTGAAATCCAGCTTCCCCCGAAACCCCTCCGATGAAATAAAAACATCAGGATTTTAAAGCATTTTTACAACAATCCAACAAAATCCGAAACAAAACTAATCACTGCACTTTTAAACTTTACCTTTTTTCTATGGTATTTATTTATCATGCCGTCATTACATTATTTATTAAGCACCTTTTTAAAAAAATGAAGTTTACAAGGCAACAAAAGCTACGGAGTGCCAGACGTGCGTCTGCGCTCACTGGCTCTGCAGCTCTTATGTTCTCAGGCAGGCTGTCCGGTCGCCCGCTCTGTTTTTGTACCTGACGGAGCCGATGCCACGTCCGCGCCGCGGTTTCATTGTGACTTTGAGCGTCCCCGTGTCTGTGAGCTCCTCACGCCGTCTGTTTGTGGCGGTCATAAAGCGGCGCCCGAGCCCCCTCGACTGAACCCGCCCGTTCGTCTCTGAGGTTCAGGGTCCCGGTCGCGTTTGAGCGCTGCCTCCGACTTTGGCGGGAGGATTTTTGAAGATTTGGTCAGTTTTTTGTTTTGTGTTTTATTTTTTTGTTTTAAAGGAACTTCACCACTGCGCCAGAGATATTTCAGCCCTCGTGGGTGCTTTTGTTTTGTTTCCACATTGTGTTTTACCTTTAGGAGGCTTTGGTTTTGCAGTTGTCTTGTCAGGGAGCTCCTGAGATTAGCCGGGGGTCACTAAAGGCTGGTGGGCAGAGACTCCTCACCCTCCCCTGCCTTGATTGAAGGGGGCAGGGGTTTGTCTCCTCTTCTGCAGACTGATCTTATCAAAGCAAACAACAACAACAACAACCCACTCTGAATAATAACAAACAAACACCCTCTCTCTATTTATGCACACTTCCAACTCATCATCCAACACTGCAATGATTTACATCTCCTTCCAGACTTGCCAAAATGCACGGAGCAAGAGACATTTCTAACAACAAACAGAAAGACTTTATCCTACAGCATTGTTTCTCTTTCCTTTCTCTGGTTTCTTTTCAACTTTTCAAGAACAACAGCAGACCGCAAGCAGATTTACTAGGAAACCCATACAAGTCCAAACATGTAGAGGATGTGGGAGGTATCGGTCATCCTGAGCTCCACAGCTACATGCCGTTGTTATGATGCTTCTGGTCTTGTATGGTAACTCATTTGACTAGATCAACAGCATGGGATCTTTCTGTAGTTAGTCCTGTGTGTGTTCCTCTCCCCAGTCTCAGTAGGAAGGCTGTACTTCATTGCTAAGTGCTCTATAATAGATCTCTTGGTGATTATAATTTCATAAAGAAGCAAAACCTGCAGAAAGTGTATCCTGCTGAAACTAACTTGATCCTCTCTTTAGCAACAACGTCTATATTTGTAGATCACATATATGCCTGTTCAAATACAATATCTTGACAGTTGTTATATTTATGTTGTGTAATAAATGTTGTGCTGGGTTTTCTTCTTTATTTTTGTTTTCGACTAACTTTTTTGTTTCACGTTGTGTTTCTTTTTCTCTCTCGGAGGCACAGTGAGTGGCTTTATGCACAGGCATGGAAATGTGAAAGCCGTTCTGTTTTCGGGCTTTTCTTTAGTTTTCTGGTTTGTACTGTAAACAGCTCGTTCTGTTTCAGAGCTTCTGACAGTTTCTGTCTGTGGCTGCTTGACATCCTGCGGACACCTGCCCTGGATCTCTGTCGTGTTATTGTGCCTCTCTCTTTGTGTTTTGTTTTTCTGTTTCTTTCTTTCTTCTTCTTTTTTTTTCACTTTTCTTTTTTTTTTAAATGTCATCTTCTTTCTCTGTTATCAGCCAGGAGTTGATACCACGGCTCTGCTTGTAAACACGTTAGTCTGATTATGTTTATTGATTTTAATATCAAAATAATAAAAACCATTAGCACCCCATCACGACTCCTGTTTGTTTTGATTGAGTTTGATGAGTGTAGATTTTCATCACAAAAAACTGAATATTGCAACAGGGAAATGCAATTTCCTGCTGATTGTTTTATGATAGCAGCAAGCACATCTTCAAGAATTTGGGTAGAACCACGTTTAAACCTGTGCTGTGTTTTTTCTTTATTATCTGGGAAACAATGAGAGTTACTGCTGCAGGTTTGGGGAATAACTTCTGTCCTTGTCTGATTTTATCACGTGTGACGGTTTATTTGATCAATTACATGATCAGTGAAGGCTGTCATTATGTGTCTGCTGGTTACCTGCAACAGCAGCTGCCTTGCCAAAAAATTACAATACCATGGCTATGAGTTTTAAATGCTTTTAATTTTTTAAAATCATCAAATTTTCTCAATAATCAGTAAAGTTGTACATTTTCCTCTTGTTTTACCCCTTTGATCATCATCCATCTACTTAGTTGATCGACTATCTTTTAAAGAAAAATATTATCGGTATTCGACTTATTGTCAAATACTTGGAGCCTGCTTCGCCTTCTCTTCTGGACTTCCGACTCGCCGTACAAAAACAACAATGGCGTCTTCCGCTGATGTGCTCGTCCGAATTTGCGCGCAAGAAATCATCAAATATGACCTGGAAATTAAAGCTTTGGTTCAGGTACGAATGGAAGCACGTTTTTCTCCGTCTGTTGTTTTAGCTGTAGCTCACAGTCACCTCTCAGCGTTGCCGTGTCCAGGTGACGCGCTCAACAACAGGTCCTGTCAGCTGACCGGAGTCGTGCTAACGTTAGCTTAGCAGACGCTAAGACTCATTTTATTCACTTTCTCATTTGTTAGTTGTGTGGAAACATAAATTAATGCTGATGAAATGGTTTTGACAGTGGTAAATAATCACCCGATACAAACATTACGTAATTGTGTAAAGCATTTTCCGGAGGTGGAAGAAAGAAACTCTGGAGTGACCACAAACATCTGTAAATAAAGGGACCAGTGATGAGACATGTGATGCAGAGAATCAGGCCGCGACCACAAGTTATCAAAGCATAACGATCTGATTTACTCTGGCCGCATTTTATGATTTAAAACATACAAGGATGCTGTTCTTCCTGTGGTTGCTGTGCTCATTTGATCTGCTTGTAAACAAGCAAACAAGGCGCTTTATGTTGCAACTTTTCGTCCAAAGACGATGAATCAAGTATTCTGCATCACAGGGTTATTGAGGAGCAGCTTTTACACCTTGTGTATCTGCACATCCTTTATTAAGCTGTAGTTGATGAAGCGTGTGTTTCATCCGCAGGACATCAGGGACTCTCCCGGACCACAGTCGGCTCTCACCGAGCTCAACGCTCAGGTCAAAGAGAAGTTCAACCAGCTGCGACTCCGGATCCAGGTTGGGCCTCCCGTGCCCATCCAGCACATTTCTCCCGTTCACCTGAACCGACGACTCACCATGATTCTGTTGTCCCCCACCCCCGTCTGTTGCCAGGATCTGGAGCAGATGGCTCGAGAGCAGGACAGCGAGTCGGACAGGCTGGCCATCCAGGCCGAGACGGAGAGCCAGCGACGCCAAATGCTGAGGTGTCTGAACACGGAAAGAACATTCATTTAGCTGCTGAGGCTCTGACCAACTTTGGAGTCACAAATAACACTGTCTTAAGTTTACTGAGGCATAGTTTCATTTTGATACCTGTCGTGTTGTAGTTGTGAGGGTAATATTTCCAGTTTATCACTTCTTGAACAAAAAACAATCCTTACCTGAGTGTCATTTTTATTTGTTAATTATCTATCAAGAATGTTAAGAGCAGCTTTTCACACTTACATTCTCACACTCGTGTTTTGTTTTCATCATTTAAGCGCAGACTGACTTTGCGACTGCTGAGCAGATGGGATGAACGAAAACCGAGCTGACTCAGTCGGTCTGTGTTGTGTCCACTCTGTGTGTGTGTCGCAGTAACCAGACAGCGTGGAGGAAAGCAAACCTGGCCTGTAAGCTGGCCATCGACAGCTCAGAGAAGGACGAGCTGCTGCGCGGCGGAGATAACCCGGGCCTCACACAAAGGTGAGGCGACGCCTTCAGGCGCGACGGTGACACGTAGGAAAACGTGGCTCTGCTGTGCACGATGAGTTGTGGAAACTGAACCCTTTGAAGAACATTTGTCATTTAGTCTGAAAGTTTACTGGTGTGTTTTGTTTCTCAGGAAGGCGACGAAAGAAAGTTTAGTGGAAACCAGCAGCAACATCACAGAGAGTCTGATGTCCATCAGCAGGATGATGGCCGAGAGGGTGAAGCAGAGTGAGGACACCATCGGCACTCTGGGTAAAAAAAACAAAACAAACAAAAACCTTGTTGTGTTTGTGTACTTTATTCTGTTTTTGGATGAAACTGATGTTTTTTTTTGTTTCATCTTCATCCCTCTTTTCTTCCTCCTCCCCCTCTGCAGCCACCTCGTCCAGGACAGTGCTGGAAACCAACGAGGAGTTTAAGAACATGACGGGAACCATCCACCTGGGCCGGAAGCTCATCCTGAAGTACAACCGGCGAGAGCTGACCGACAAGCTGCTCATCTTCCTCGCACTCGCACTCTTCTTCGCCACCGTCTTGTACATCCTCAAGAAACGCCTCTTCCCTTTCATTTAACCACCGACGTCCAGCGCCTGCCGGATCACCGCGTTCCCCTCGAAGGGGCCAGTGAGACATCGACACATGGGAGGTACAGGTTTGGGAGGTACAGAGCAGAAACCGGAGCTGCTGCTAAACTGTCTTATCTGATGAAAAACTGCGTAATGTGCCTGGCATTGCTGGATAAGTCATGTTTATTCTTTCGAAGTGGAGGATTCTCAAAGAGTTGCAGCAAGAAGTGCTTCTCGCGACCAACTCAAGACTTAGTTGCTCAAATTACATCTGTAGGCTTTAGAGAACAGAGTGTGTAACAATGAATCATTTACTCATAAGACTACCAAACTAAAATCTACAAAACGCAACCAGCTCTCCAGCTGGCCACAACTATCAGTGTTGTAATGCGTACTTTATGCCACAAGATGGCGCAGTGAGTCACTGTATACCTTTTCCTGCCATCAGTCGAAGGACAGAAGAAGCAGCAACATCAAATTTCGCCTGAGTGAGACTCTAAAGTTGATGGGGTGTTAAAGTTCTCTGCAACAATCAGAGCAGATACCTGAAACTGTGACAGATCAGGACTCGCTACTGCCACCTACTGCACACAAGTGGTACTTTCGATTGAACTTACGTACATAACATGATCCTGACCTTCCTAACGTTGGGGAGGGTTCTCCGTTTGCTCTCCAGCTGACGCTTGTTCTGGCGGTCTTCCTTACGTTTCCAGACTGGAGACACACTGACTCGCTACCCAGAAGTACCTCAAACAACACAAACGGGCCCTTTAATACTTTGTCTGGCAGTCAGAACTAATCCGGGTCAAAGCGCCGTTCTGCATTAATCTCATTCTGTTTACATTTTGTGACGATACAATCCGAGCGCGCACGAAATGAGGCTGTTTCTGCGGTTCCTGACATGTTTACCTTGTGCCTTTCTCCTCTCCGGTCCGATAATCAGACGACCACAGCAGTAATCTGATGATCCTCTGATGAATGTTTGTCTCAGTCAGACTGTGTGAATGTTCAACAAAAGGTCTGTTTTTACGAGTGACGTTTAAAACCTTATGCATCTCCCGACTTCAGTGTCGATGCTGACGCCCATGTCGGCCTCGAACGTGTGAAACGCAACACTGTGAATTTGTGAGAAGAACCTTTTATTATTGGGACAGAACTGGTTCCACTGACACCAGCGATGTCGCGAGATTAATCTTAATAAAAGCTACTTTTTTCTGATTCATTTTGAAAAAGAAAAAAAAACCCAACACAAACCTTACAAAACATTCTCTTGAAACCTGTTGTCTGTTTGAAATGTGACCGTTCAAGTAGTGAAACATTAAAAATACAAATTTATTAACATGAGAGTGCTTCTTTCCCCCCCTACACACACATAGCACCTGATTATATGTCATACGATGCGGCGCACAAAACAACAATCCTCATAAATACAAAATCAGACTTAAATAGGTAGAGTCCTGACGTCAGCTGCTCTTGAGCTACAAATTCCCTGTCGAGGTTGACTTGAGTGTGTCCGTGACCGCGGCTGGACGGTGGAGCCGCGGCCGTCTGCTGTGATTGCTGAAGTGAGGTAGATAAATGGTTTTCATCCTTTGTACAAAGTAAGAAAAATATGAACAAAAAACAAAACAAAACACCCGACAGATTAAATAAGTTATGTCGCGTTGCTTTTGCCCGCAACACTCCACTGAAATCTCTAAAAACTGGGACCACCACGGCTTTCACAGCGAGCATGTGAACGTTAAGTGCGTGATCTCTGCGTACCCTGTCTGCACCTCAGTGTGACTCCTCTGTCTTACGAAGCGGTGACGTTGTACTTCTCGGCCGCGCCGGGCGCGGTCGTGTTGTCGGCCGGCGTGGCCTCACTCACGCCCTCGGTGTCGGGCCCCTCGGTGGGCTGCTGCTGCTGCGGGGGGGGTCCCTGGGAGGTGAGGAGGGTGCCCCCCGCCGGCGCGGTGGGCGGGGCCGCGGTGGTGGGCGGCGCGGCGTCGGGCGGGCCCACGGAGCACGGGCTGGCGAAGCTGCCGCACAGCGCCCCCCAGTGCTGCTCGCACTGCCCGCGCAGCCGCCGGCTCACCCACGTCCGGACCTCGTCGCTGCACCTCAGCAGGATGTTCATCAGCTCCACATAGGGCCTGCGGGGGGGAGGACGGGGGCGTCAGGTCACGAAACAATGGTGGATTTCCACCTGTGGTTGTTATAAGTTTGCTGGTCTGTGTGTGCCTGCGTGTGTGTCTTCCCCTTCTCACCCCGGGGGGAACATGAGGTGGAACTGGACCAGGCTCCCCATGGTGTCCATGTGGTCCTGCAGGGCCAGGCAGAGCTGGTGCTTGGAGTAGCACTCCCTCTGCAGCGAGAACACCATCTCCCTCACCGCCGAGCACCGCCGGCTCACGCAGCTGAAGCGCTGGCGCAGTCCCAGCGCCATGCAGCGCAGCGCATCCTTCACGAAGGACTTCCCCTGGGACGAAGAGGAGGAGGAGGAGGAGGGGGTGGAACCGACATTCAGTGTTGATTTTGACAGGTTTCATTCGACGATATTCACGTAATCTTGTTGGATTCGGGGCCGTGTAGTGGTGAGTAGGTTCATGGTTTCTGTGTGGAGTTTGCATGTTCTTCATGTGCACATGTGGGTTTTGTTACACTGGCTTCGTCCCTCCCTAAATTGGTCAAATGTGGTAACTACAGGTTGGAAGTTGTGTGTGTGTGGTCGTCTGTCTCTGTGTTTGCCCAGTGAAGGACTGGCGATCTGTCCACACCGAGTCGTGACTTCACCCAGTGTCAGCTGGGATCCTCTCCAGCACCCCCCCCCCCACACACCCCTCCCTTCAAGGGAATAAGCGATACAGAGGATGAGTGACTGAGTGTTTCGATAAGTTGCTGTGAATTCAGGAGGCAGCAGCACATGTCTCTCGGCCGACCACGTTGCGGTCTCACATGCGCGCCGCCGTCACGCCCCGGACCCTCGCCGAACATTGCCCACCGTTCTCGTCTGCGCGGGGAGGAACATTCGCAGACTTGCGTCGTTTTTCTCGTGCATTTCTATTCTAGTGAAGTGGACAAGCTGTACCTTCTCTCATTTCAGCTCCCCTCTCAGATTGTTCTCTGACTGGGGCGGCCGTGCACGACTATACTCTGCTCCTTATACGAGGAGCATTCCTCACAAATGACTGTAGTGACTGACGGGATTAAAGGAAATAAAAACATGTATCCAGACATGTCTTCTCCAACCCTGCCCTCGATCGCAGCTGACCTTGATTTCAGCTTCTCCCCTTAATGAAGACGGCGCCCGCGGGCAATCAAGTTACTGTTTGAAACGAGGTCAGGCGGCGGCGGCGGCGGGATCACCTGTGAGTCGTAGCGCCCGGCGTTGTGCAGCAGCGTGAGGCAGATGTGGTGCAGGCCCTGGATGTCGCAGGAGTTGTTGCTGAAGCACTGAAACATGCCGCAGCCCACGTCCCCCGAGCTCACCAGGCAGCCCTGGATCTCCGCTGAGAGACAGAGGCAGAGACAGGCAGAGAGGGATGAGGGGGGGAAGTCTCCCTGCAGCAGTGAATGCATCTCCCAGGCCACATGTGAGCTCTGAAATCACACTTAGGAAGCTTCTTTTCAATTGGACTGGATCACTGGTTAATCACACCACAAAATAAAGAGGCAGCAAAGGTAAACATGACAGAAAATGACTTGAAAGTACTAGAAATGACCTGTTTAAGGGGCAAACAGTCTTGAAATTAGACTTACAAATTCAGAAACAAGTTATTTCAACTCCCTGTAAGATTTGTTGACTTTGATCTTTGTCGTGTAAATTGACAGTTTCTCCGAATTTGATATTTGTCCAAAGCTGAGATCAGGCTGTCCAGCAGAACACCATCAACTCCAGTACTTGCCTAAAGGAACTTTGGCTCTTTAAAAGTTCAGACGTTCACGCATTTCACCTAAAGCCACTTTCCACTGGAAGGTCTTTTCTTTCTATCACTAAACGGTCTCTGAGCTTCCCGATCATTGGGCTCCTCCGGTTGTTGCCGCGCGGTTGGAGCCCGCTGTTGATGTTGTGCAGCCTTCAGCAGATCCGCTCCGGGCCCGGAGGTGCAGTCGTGCTCCGGCCTGCTGGTACGGTGAGAATGTGCTTGGACAGGATCGGGCCGCCGGAGCTTCGCGCATTGAATTTCAGCCACCAGCGGAGCAGCAGGCGCGCACGAAAACTGACTGCGGCGCAGACGCACGTCCGCGACGAGAGATACGGCTTACGCACGAGAATATAACCCTCAACCCAACTCTTGTCAGGGCAGCCCGAGTTTACACGAACCCCTTAAATGCACGGTGTCGAAACTCGTTTTATTTCGACGTTTATTCCAAAGCGTTCAAAGGAAACGGGCGCTTGCAGCCAATCAGGTGTCACACTGACTTTGACCAGGTTCAGATAAACGCGTTAAAGCGTCCCGGGCAGCAGGGAGCCGCGGTGGCGGGACTCACCTGTGCTCTGCAGAGAGAGCCGCCGTTTGACCTGGCTCACTTGCTTCTCCTGGACATCATGCAGCTCCACGGTCAGCACCTGCTGGCAGACCAGCAGCAGGCAAAACGGGAGCAGCGCCGACTTCACTTGCATCCTCGAGATCCGCTCCGGCTCCGCGCTGCGTTGTTCGTTTACTGACGCTGTTGTTGTTGTTGTTCTTGTTGTTGTTGGTTTGTTTATCGTGACGCTTGCCGCAGACGGACGCAGACGCGCGGAGAAGTTTCTACTACACACTGTGAACGCGTCATGTCGCCTGCGCTTTATAGAGACGCGCGCTCACGTTGCCCGGAGAAAACGGAGAGCTCGCCAATCGCCGCGCGGCGCCCGTGAGCGCGCAGCAACGTGGAGCTGAAGTTTGACCACTGATGAGAGACGAAGAGGAGGAAGAGGAGCAGAAAACGGTGTAATATTCTATGAATAAACCAGGAGGAGGAGAAAAGGAGGTCACGGAGGGAGAGGAGGACTCTCCAGATGGAGAGAACAGGAAAAACACACACTAGAACAACAGTCTCCTCATGAGATCTCCTTGTTCCTCCGCGGGGCGACGTGAAGGTCAACCACTCAAGACATCCACAGTCAATTAAGCGAGCAGCCATTGGAGCCTGTGTTTGAGCGTTGGCAGCTGCTCTCCTGGCAGCGAGGAGACGCGCCACCAGGAACCAATCAGACGCACCCGGGGCCGAGGGACGGCGGACGTGAAGAGGGCCACGATGTCCAAACTGTTATTGAAACCCGCATTCCTCACGCGTTTCTGTTACATCATGTTTGTCTAACGCGACGTCTATATAAACCCGCTGTGCTCCGTCTCCAAGTGCGTGCGACCCGTTTGCATTATAGGGCGCGTTTTGTCACGAGATTAGAACCCAACGAATGCGTATTTTTGGATTCCTGGGTTCCTGTTAGACGAGGTGAAGCCTGCTGGGAGCAAGTGTGAAGTGGTGAAAAGTCTTTTAACCTCTGATTTTATGAACAGGATTTGGAGTCTGCGGCCATGGAAACCTGCTGGACTGTCTGTCTCAGGCTTGTCCATGCAGGACATCCGTTCATCAGGCATGTCAGTGGTTCTGTCACCTCACAAAACACTTGAGTTTGATGAGAAGGAGACAAAGAGGGAGCGGCAGGAGCAAAGTGAGAGGTCGGTAAGTAGAGAAACCAAACTGTCTTTTCAGAGTTATGACACCATGGATGTTGTGTCATGGGTGAAGTTGTACTGTGATACTACCAGAACTGGAGGGATGTTCAAGTTAACAAAGTTACTGCATGTGTACTATGATGATTTGGCTTTTGCAGATACTCTCTCACCATTCTCTGTACACTGTTTGTGTCTCCTCCTCAAGCAGGAGGTCTATTTTAATCACTTTAACACGTTTTTGTAACTCTCCTTGAGGGAAATTTGCAATAATGCTGATTCCAAAGTGTCAAATCTACAACACTACATGTAGGAAGAGTCCAGTGGGAGGATCCAGGCGCACAAAAAAACACATCCAGAGACACACGATTTAGATTAGGCGTGCACAAATCCAATAATTCACACACATTTTGTTGCGCGGACAACTTCATGTATGGACAAATCTGAGCTGCGCTCGCGAATCGCTTTGCAGACACAGAATTGTGAATACACAAACACACATAAACAACGCTCCTTACGCAAGTACCAATCCGTTGGCTGCCATAATGGCCCCCTGAAACCACCGTGCTCCGCTGTGGTTTCCAATAAACACTATCATCTGCATGTCGAGCTGGTATTATGTTCAATTTGTTGGCCACTTTAATAATCAGTGAGTGCAGCAGAGGCTGATTGGTGTGTTTTGCAGCGAGGCAGTCATGATATGTCCTGAATAACCTTCCTGGTTTGTTTTGGGTCACACTGACCCGCTTCAAGGTTTCAACGTTTTTGGGGGGGAGAAAAATGTTTCTCATAACTGGTGCCGGACGAAACCTCTGCTGGGATCAGCTGATGAAATAAACTTGGAAATGAAACGGGGGTAATTCAACTTGTCTGTGGACGTCTCACCGTGACTGTATCCCACGCAGGTCAGTCCGACCTGGCAGAGGGAGCAGATGCTGCGACGGGTACGAATATCACGTTCAGACCCAACTGGATGCGTTTCGAAGAAGATTGCTCCTGATGAGTCAAACTTGAGTGAACTATGCGGGAACGCGCGAGAGAGAAACAAATGTTTGTGGAGGAAGCTCCTTATTGATGCGCTCGGCTGCGGGTCAACGTGACCCTGGAAGGTTCCTGCTGATCCTCACAGGTGATGTTGATCAAAACCTTGATAAGATTGTCTGAGTTTGGACGACAACCACGAACAAACAGCAAAAACCAAGAGCCAGAGTGGGGCCAAGGAGGGAAACCAGAAAAATATGGACCAAAGTCCACTTTCTCCAACAGCTTCTCTAACTTTTAACTGCATATTTTTGAATCCTTGATTGATGATTTAAGTCTTCTAGGAACTAATTGAATCAATAATTAAGATAATACCCAAATTAGACAATTAGATAACGCCTTGATTCTGGGAAATCATCATGGAAGTGACTAAACATGTCGGGCTGCTCTGTGCAAACACTCAAATGATGCTTTCTGGACCACAAATACGTTGAATAAACACTGTAATACACAGGAATCCTCTTGTGATGCAGAAGTATCTGCTTCATGCCCCCCACCTCCTCATGAGAACCTGCAGTGGTCTCGAAAACTGCTGCAAATGTGAGAGTTCGTCGCCAGTCGGAGAGTTTTTGAGTCTTGTTTGTTTACTGCAGAAACGGGACAGCGTGGCTTGTTTAAACAGGGGCGCTCTTTAAGTCTAAGTGAAGATACATCGTCAACAAGAAGTTTTTTTCATGATATATATGATCTCTGTGCATAAAGGATGTGAAATATTGATGTTATACCCCTCTAAAAAAAACTGCCAAAAGTATCTGTTCTGGTAAAACGAGATGCCGAGTGTCTCCCAGTCCCACCGAGCGTCTCCCAGTCCCACCGAGTGTCTCCCAGTCCCACCGAGCGTCTCCCAGTCCCACCGAGCGTCTCCCAGTCCCACCGAGCGTCTCCCGGTCACACTGTTTTCCCAATTTTCCTACTAATGTGTCGTGACTTTGCAGCCTATGTGTGGTGGGCGTATGTTTTGCCTCAGAGCGTCCATGACCTCTGACCCCTGACATACACAAGGCACAGACAACTCGTGGCGTCACCGCAGCCGAACGAATACCTCATTCCTCTCAGACTGTGGCCTCCGGAGTGTGCATCCAAGAGGCTGAGACCCTGTGTGTGGGTCCCTGTGTGTTGTGTAGTGAGTTTTAGGTAGAATTACAGGTTGTGTGTGTGTGTGTGTGTGTGTGTGTGTGTGTGTGTGTCTGTGTGCAGGGGCCCCGTCAGGGAAGACGCGCTCATTCGGGGGCAAACGTTTGGACGTTGGAAGTCTCTCTTTCCCCCCCACTGTTTTTTCCTTCTTTTCGCAATCTTCCCCGCTCGCTGAATCTCAACCAGCTTCAAAACAACATCCCACAACTTCCCTCACGCAACCTCCGATGACCACCCACACAACGACCCTTCACCCCGGCACCCAACACACACACACATACTCTCAAATGCCTAAAACGGTGAACTAATGCACAGACGTCGCTGTGCAAACAGGACCCTCTGCGTCGGCCGACTCCTCACATGATCAGTCTGTGAACAACAATTTACTTTAGAGCCTCTGAGGGAAGTTTTCCATGATCTATAATCTGATGCATTTATCTGCTTTGTTTTGTGTGCAACGTGATTGAAAAATGATCCTGTTAAAGGATCACACTGGTGTAATTGTCATAGGTTTCTGACAGATTCTTGTACCATGAAGTTCGTTTGGAGTTTATTTTGTCCTGTATCACATTTCCTTTATCCTCAGTCAAACAGTTCAAAGTGAGGTCAACAGAAGCAGATAATGAGGACGATTGCTGTTTCAGTTCTTTTTCAAGCAAGCATTGATTATTTCTCACGTTTCACTTCAGGGAAACTTGAATTTAATGAGAATGATCTCAGGTGTCACACTGACATAAAAGTCTTGTATCTCCTCATGATGTATCAAAACAGACTTTCTAAATGTCACTCAATGACTTGAAAAAGGCGAAGACGATCAAATGATCGATAGTCTTACATTTGTTTTCAACAGGAGGAGAAAAGCAGATATCGGATCGAACAATTCGGCCCATCAAGGATGTCCAGACGCACTCTCTGACACATATTTGTGTTGACATGTCGGCTGCTCCTCTTTTGAAAACAAGAAGTTAAATCAATGAAGTTACGCAAGGCGAGTTTGAAGTTGGAAGTGTGGTGACTTTGGGAGTGTTGGGGCCCCTCGACCGATTGACCCCTTCAGGAAATTGTAAACAAAACAGGCGATCCAAGTGACGAGGACTCGATTCAGTCTCAAAAAGAGAGTTTCAAAGAAATCCTGATTGAAGTCATTAGTTTAGATTTCACCACACGATGCAGTTGAACAACAAATGACTTGTCGCTCATACGCAACTGAAATTTGTAGCTAATTACAATCTGGTATATTGAGGGAGTTTCCAGTGAAGTGGTCATTGTGAACATCTCTCTGTGGATTCTACCTTTAAAATTCAGATCGATGTTGAACAGCCCCATCTTGTGGTATTCTAGTAATCATCTGCATCGCTTATTTTATTTTATTTTTTACCGGAAGTGACCGTCTCCTTTCAGAAGAGTTTTAGAAAAAGTAAAGATCACAAAACATGTGAGAGTAATCTGGATCACATTTGTGGTTTTAATTTGAAGTTCTTGCCATAATTCTCACAACTTCCTGTTGAGGGGTTGGTCACATTTTGGCCCTCTGGTGGCTGAAATGAGCTGGCTGAGGCCCTCACAAGGACAGAAGTGACCCATGTAGAAACAAACAGGATTGTTTTCCCTTTTTTTATCAAATCAGTCTCACACACACACACACACACACACACACACACACACACACACACACACACACACACTAAATGAATTGACCCAAAACTAAACCGTAAAAAAAAACATGAATTCAAACAGTTTTCAAAATTCTGAGACGTTTCTTGAACGTGCA
Organism: Malacoctenus tetranemus; assembly: GCA_032274765.1. NCBI lineage: Eukaryota > Metazoa > Chordata > Actinopteri > Blenniiformes > Labrisomidae > Malacoctenus > Malacoctenus tetranemus. Next base: position 8,390,123 of record JAUESF010000006.1, read on the forward strand.
GGCACGCGCCGTGCGCTGCTGCGTTGGTTCGCTCGGCAGTGCAGCGACAGCGCTCCAGCTCGACGCCGTCTCCAGCCGAGTCCCCGTGCAGCTCAGGCGGACGTTGAAACCCTCCCGACTCATCAGACCGAGGCAGCAGGAAACAGCCTCCACCTCTGCGCCACGCTCCACCTTCCCAATCGTTGTGGCTGAATCAGTCACGCAAGAAACTGCCTGTCGACCCGAAAGGATCCACGCGTGTACCTGTAGAAACCAATGACGGAGGAACTGAGTCTGAAGAACTGGCTTCACACAGGAAGTCAGTGCTTTTGGCTCCCACCTCAGGGAGTCTTGGGTCCTGAAGGCACCGGCGCGTCCTGTGGCTCTGCCTGTTCTGACGGAGCAGAGTTGGAGCCGGAAGCGCTCTCCTCTTTTCTGTCCCCCGACAGGAAGTCGTGGATGGCTGTTTCGATGTTGGGCCTGAAGGTGTGGTTCATCTTGGGGTCCACCACCTGGGTTATGATCCTGTCCACGCCGGACTCCAACATGCCCGACCTGAAAACACGGACGCAAGTCAGAGGGCATGTGGCGACAGTTCGGTCGAGAGGTCACAGGGGTCCAGCTGTTAGGGGTGATTTAGCCAGCCTGCCAGGAGAATTGTGTGTTGGCAGCATCACAGGAGAAACAAAGGCTAAAGTGTCAATTTGTCTAGTTAGGGTCAAAGCCTTTTTCAGACTGTTTTGTTTACCTCGCTTCTAGTTTCAAGTAAATCCCCACCAGCTGATAACAGCTGGACTAGCAAAGAGTGGGAGGGTAGGATACCTGCAGTAACTCACTGACAGTGTACAGGTGGAACCCTGCGTGCTGTGTGTGTGTGTGTGTGTGTGTGGGGGGGGGGGCAGAGGGAGACACTCACTGAACCACGCTTTGCCTCAGTCCGTTCCTCATCTGGTTCTTGTTGATGGTCGGGTTCCAGTCTTGCGTGCTCAGATGGGACGTGACGAAGTTGTCCACCTTCTGTCGCAGGTTTTGGTACGCGGGCTGACAGCAACGACAACTCGGTCAACACGAGGCACCACAATACACATGTTTATGTCATGCAGGCAAATAGGCGAGGCTAGCTGCTAGGGGGGCTATTGGCTCGACACCAGCTAGAAGCTCCCCATTAAAACCAGTTTTTGTGTCTCAGAGAGTAAAGTGAAAGCCGTCCACCTTCGTGTCAACGTCGGCCAAACAGTCCCGACGGAACTCGTCGAAAAGCCCCCGGTTCTTCAGGTGCTCCACGATCATCGCGATGAGCTGCGGGTCACCAGGAGGAAGGCCCGCCGCGTTCACGTTAACAATGCCGCTGCCCTCCGCCATGCCCCAATCCGATCAAAGATCTTTAGAATAATTAACTATGTGCAGCACTGAGAGCTAGCCGCGAGACAACAGTGGGCGCCGCTTGTTGTTGTAGTTCCCTATGTGCGCTCGATTTCTATGTCGTTATACACCGCGGGTGGAGACGTGTTGTAAATTCTCGTTTGAAAACGTGTAATTGTGGCTGTTTGACAACCACAAGGTTTCTATGAAAGACGAGATGAATTACTTGTTGTTTTGTCACTGCTGTTCAACAAAAACCAAAACAGAACAAAGCAAACAAAGCAATTTGTGTTCCCTTTTTTCTTACAGAATAATTTGGATGCTGAAGCGTCACGTATTTTTATTTTTTCTAAGAAAACAGATTTTTTTTGTTTTTCAAATGTATTTATTACATGGGGGCGGGGGGGGTCTATCCCAGTGCATTTAATGTGGCTGTTTATCAACGGAAGATCCTAAACACAAATCAAACATACCTTTTGAATTTTGACGCATGCGCCTTTCTGTCATGACACCGGAAGTACTTTCAGTGTCGTTGCGGAGCAAAGGTGGAAAACCGACTTGTTTTCTTCCATCAATTTGAATTAAGAAGTCACTGAATATACCGAAGTGCGCCTGGTTGCAGGGTTGTGCGGGGCCGAAGGAGTCTGCTCCGTTTTGTCTTCTCATTAGCCGGATTACAGTGGTGGTGCGAAGGTAACGTTAGCATGTTTGCTAACATCAACCGGCCTAATTCTGAGCGCTAATCCTTGATTTTTAAAAAAAAAAATTCTCCACGTGGGTTTGAATGAAATACCCTGATATAAACAGAATCATGACATTCACATAATGATTGACTGCATGCTTTTCAATATATTCAAAGGGACTGGCTAATGTTGAGCCCTCACAGTCAGCCCTCACAGTGTGATGGATTAAAGCAGCTGTTTGACACAGTAGCTTATTCATGCCAGCAGGTTGCAGGCTGTTGACTGGGGAAAGATACTTTTTTGAGCAGTGTCCAGGTTTTTCTGTCCGATCTTGGCCTCAAAACAAACCCAGGTTGGACTCTAATTCATTAAAATGTCGCCGAGCCTTTTTAAAGTTGTCTGCTGGAAAGTACGACTTGAGGAAGAATGATACTTACAGTATGATTAATAATGATATTTCATTATCAGACAGTAATGCTTCACTTCACCTCCTGCTTGCAGATGAGCAGCGAACCGAACAGCAACAAAGAGTTCCTGGAGCAGCTGCGGATGCAGGAACTCTATGGCCAGAGGAACCAGGACGGCTCGGATCCGTTCACATACACTGATCCAGAGGATGGGACTGTGTATGACTGGGACCACGAGAAGAAGGCCTGGTTCCCCAAAGTATGCACTTTATTTACTCCCCTCTTTTTACATCACTGAATAGTGTTTCTTTTCAGGTTTTCAGTCCCTGAACGTCTTTGTTCTCTGTAGATAACGGAGGACTTCATGGCAGCCTACCAGGCCAACTATGGCTTCACCAAGGAGGGTGAACCGGATCCGAGCAGCACCGACTCAGCAGCTCCCAATCCAGACAGCAAGGAACCAGAAAAGGAGAAAGTGGTGATCCCGCCCCCAAAACCAGAGCCGAACCAACAGGACGCTTCAGCCAAAGACGCCAAGCAGAAAGGAGAGAAGAGGAAATCAGAACCAGGTAAACTCGCTGCCACAAACAAAGAGGGACCTCGAACATCACATTGATGAACGTGTACATGTCATTTTCACAAGAAACCTGCTTGGGATGATTCTTTGTTGGTCAGCCTTTGATGAATTTGTTTCTCTCCTTTTTGCAGGCTGGTTCAGCATTGACGACAACAAAAACACAAACGTCTACGTATCCGGTTCGTGTCTCCAGAATGATTTTGTTGTGCAGCTGGGCACCGATTAGCAAACTTCTTTCTAACCCCTCCCGTCCTCTCCCCTCTCCCCAGGCCTGCCTCCTGACATCAGCACCGAGGAGTTCGTGGAGTTGATGTCCAAATGTGGCATCGTGATGCGAGACCCCATCACCGAGGAGTACAAGGTCAAACTCTACAAGGACAGGGAAGGGAATCTGAAGGGAGACGGCCTCTGCTGCTACCTCAAGGTGAGCCAACCTCGGCTTTATTTTGCAGTCTTCTGGTCGGACTGGAACGTAATGTTACCTCAACTGGAGGAGATGTGACTGTGTGTTTGTGACTCTGCAGAAAGAGTCGGTGGAGCTGGCGGGGCGTCTGATCGACGAGTCGGAGGTCAGAGGGTACAAACTCCACGTGGAGGCTGCGCGGTTCGAGCTGAAGGGCCAATACGACGCCAGCAAGAAGAAGAAAAAAAGCAAAGACTATCGGAAGAAGATGCAGCAGCAACAGAAGTAAAAACCCAGTCGCTTTTCCTTGGACATGCTCACCCTGTGAAGGCAGCCGCTGAGGGAGAAGAGACGAGATTAAACTCCGGTTGATTCTGCTTCTCTCCTGTGCAGACAGTTGGACTGGAGGCCCGAGAAACAAGGAGATGTCAGGAAGCGGCACGAAAAAGTCGTCATCATCAGGAACATGTTTCATCCCAGTGACTTCGAGGTGCACAGAGCGACACACAAACACACTCACCTTCAGCCACACACGACCTGCTCACATGTGTAATATCTGCGGCGTGTGCGTCGGCTCTCGCAGGAGGACCCGCTGGTGTTGAACGAGTATCGTGACGATCTGCGGTCAGAGTGTGAGAAGTTCGGGGAGGTCAAGAAGGTCATCCTCTTCGATGTGAGCGACGCCGCCTTCGAGTTGGAACTTCAAATGTTGGCAGTTTAAAAAGACAAATAAAACAACAAAACATTTCTGGCTGTTTTTTTGCTGCAGAGACACCCTGACGGCGTGGCGTCCGTCGCGTTTAAGGAGCCAGAACAGGCAGACGCGTGCATTCAGTCCTTCAACGGCCGCTGGTTCGGAGGACGGCAGCTGTTGGCTTTGCTGTGGGACGGAACGACGGACTATCAGGTAAACATGGCCGTCCAAAATAGGCTCAGATGAACAAACATCCTCGTCTAAATGTTCATGCAGAAACAGTTTTTTTGTTGGGATTTTTGGACTTCTCCTCGCTCTTCTCCCGCAGGTGGAGGAAACGACGCGCGAGCGAGAGGAGCGGCTAAAAGGTTGGTCGACTTTCCTGGAAGGAGGCGAGAAAAAGACGGAGGAAGGGGGCGACGCCGACGCCACCAAACCAGCAGAGAGCAGCACCGCCCCAGAGCCCGGCCGGCCGTCCAGCACCGCGGAGCCCCAAACCCCACAGACGCAGGCGCGGCCCCCGCCGCCACCGCCGTCGGCGCAGCAGGAAGAGGAAGTGGACTCAACCGACAGCAGCCTCGCAGGAAGTGACGAGGGGGAGGCCTGATCGCTCCCCCCGCTGACCGTCCTGTCTGGAGATGAACTGTGGCTGAAATCACTGAGAATTTCAAGGTGGTGTTTTTTTTTTATTAGGAAAAATAAAATAAGGATTTGTTTACTCCATTCTTCATCATTCTGGTCGACAGCGTAAACTTTATCAGTCCACTGACACACAAGTTCAAAAAGGGAACATAGTAAGAGTTGATTATCAAGAAACAAAGATAAAATCATGATATTTTCTCAATATTTGAGCTCAGAATAAAATTGTTCTCTACTGCTAGTTGTTCATAATCAAGAATGTCTTTTTCAGATGGAAAAATGTATTATTTCTTTTTAGCCTAAACTCAAACGACGACTTCAGATGAACATCCAACCTCAAATGCAAAAAGTAAAAGGAAATAAATTGGATTGAGTTTGAATAATGTTGCTTCGATTGTTTCCCTTAAATCTCTTTGAGGTAACCTGAGTCGTACCAAAAGAAAAATCTACATTTTGTAGACAGTAACATTAGTTCATTTGGTTCAATTTATTATTACTTGGAAATTGTGGAACTGCTTTTACTCGCCACTAGGTGGTGCTGTAACCCTGTAGTGGCCTTAATCGACTTCACGATCATTTCCAGTCGATGACAGTGTCCTGTCCCACTGAGACTTGAGCTGAAGCAATTTATTTGAATAGTACGAACATCTATAAGTACTTTGTTACCCAATTATACAAAACTGGAAACAGTCACTGGACATTTGTCTGAATTTAAAGTATTCGAGCGCTTTCAAGTAAAACTTCACACACTAAAGATCCTTTTGTGTCATTTGCACACTAATTTGTGTTTCTTTTGAGATACATTTTTTGCAGTAAACTGTGATGGATGCTTCACAGTAACAGGCTCAACAAGAACCTTCCTCGCTTGTCGGTCTTGTTGCATTTTGTTTGTATTGGCAGTAAATGTTCGACAAGCAGCTTCACCTTGTAAACATAATCACAGATTCCAGAGAGATAAACCTGGACGAACAATAAATCCTTGAAACGCTCCAGAAAGCTGCAGAACGCTCATGTGGGCCGAGAGTGCGACACACCTGATTGTGTCGACAGTTTGTTGTGAAAGTGACTGTATCAGAGTTTCAATGCAAAGCAACAAAACTGTGAGTCAACAAGGAGGAACAGACGGGAATGATTGGAGACAGAAGCCGAGGAAGAGGAAATGGACAGAGCATGTGAGGGCAGGGGACTGTGTGTGTGTGTGTGTGTGTGTGTGTGTGTGTGTGTGTGTGTGTGTGTGTATCCGTTCCCTGGAGTCCACCCTGAAGATCGCTTGGGAAAAAGACCTCTAGGTCTGCCTGAGGTCTGATTTGCAGCCAAGAAAAGCAGGACTAAAATAGAGAGAGAGAGAGAGAGAGAGGGTGAGAGAGAGAGAAAGAAAGAGAGAGTTTAAACCTGAGAATCAAATACATGGACTTAGAGAGGGAGAGAGAGAGAGAGAGAGAGAGAGATGGAAGATGGAGAGGGCGTGAGAGGAAGGAGGAGCCAGGCAGAAGGAGAAAGAGTGTGAACAAAGAGCTTTGTATCTGAGGAGTAATGTATGGAAAATAAAAACATTCACATGGTGTCACGCACACTCACACACTCACTCACACACACACACACACACACACACACACACACACACACACACACACACACACACACACACACAC
>JAUESF010000006.1:8519729-8531653 GCA_032274765.1 Malacoctenus tetranemus
TGTGTGTGTGTGCCCCCACCCACATACACGCTGTGGAAACACCCACCTAAGGTATCACACGCACACACGCACACACACACACACACACACACACACACACACACACACGCACACACACAAACACTCATTTATGTGTGTACGAGTACATGCAGATCGAGGAGGGCGGCAGAGTACAGGCGGATCAGTGGAGCAGCTCATTGTCAGAGGAGGTAACAGGAGAGGTGACAGACCGCTGTGTGTGTCAGAGAGAGGGAGCGAGAGAGCGAGAGAGGAAGAGAGAGGGAAAGAGAGAGGGGGAGAGAGAGCAGAGCGAGCATACGTATGTTTACCTGTTTAGTCATGGAGTCTATGAGTCGAACATAAAAGTCCTGCTCTGTTCTGATGCCTGTTGGGAGCAACAAGAAAGGAGGAAACCGTCAACACGACACAGTTTCTGACAAACAGAGCAGCTTATTAAAAGCTCTTTAAGAAACATAGGTAAATATAATGTGAGAGCGGTGGGTGCAAAATAATGATCCTAATTATTTTTGCCATAGTCAACAGTGCACATGAATAAAGATCTGAGATGTGCTCATAAAAGCAACATTTTTTTTAAATAATAGGTTGAATTTTCACTTTTTCTGTGTTTTTTGCAGATTTGTTGGACTTTTGTGATTATGCCAAATTAGTCAATTAATTTTTTTTTTAATTGGGAATTTTTTTCTCAAAATTTGGGGGTGAAACTTGCACAGTAGCTTCTTTCTGTGAAGTGATAATCCTGTAAAAAAAAAAGGTTGCCATGAAATTGAGAAGACTGAGACAACCAGCAGCTGTTCACACTGTCACACACACACAAAAAGATGTTATTCAGCTGCTGGGACTCTTTATTCTAGTAAACCTCCTGAATCCAGTTAGTGGTATTTAAAGGCTGTGCTCCCTGAAGCCTCAATCACTAAACAATTTGCAGTAGAAATTCCCTAAATGCTAAATTTAGTCTGAAATATTTCAACCTGTCTGCACTCAGACATCAATGGTAGATTTTCTGTAATCCTCACATAACATTTTGCTTCCAACAGATATAAAATATTAAGCACAGACTGTTGCTCTTAAACTGTGATTTTCATGCAACTCGCAGCTGAAGCTGCCATTAAAACCACCCCGGTATGATTCAGGGTGAACTGGCAGTGACAGTGATGAAGCCACAGAGCTGCGACGCGCCTCCTGCAACAGCTGCCCTCAAATTTCACTGATTGAAATCGGTCAAATTACACAATCGTGAAACTCTGCACCGCGAAATTTCCCGCGACACAAACAAGTTGTGGCGGCGTGTTCGGAGAGGGGTGGCAGGACGGTTTTCATTAACAAATAGAAAGTATAGATGTAGAAGTTAACACACGTGCGTTTTTTGAACAGGAAGAGTTGCTGGGTTTTTTTTGGGGGGGGGCGGTGCGCGTGCACGTGCACGTGGCAGAAAACTCACCGTTACTGTAGAGGAGCTGCAGTCGATAGTGAATCCCGTTATTGGTCTTCTCCCCGCTCGTTTCCTTCGAACAAACAATCACGTTAATGCCTTTCTTTTCTGACCGGAACTGCGTGCGCGTGTCCCGGCCGGTTTTCACCACAAGTGCGCGCACGTTAAAAAAAAAATTGCGCTCAGCTTGTTGTATTAAAGAAACTTCTCAGCTGCGCTTCCTCACGCTGTTATTGTGGGACTTTTTTTTCCTTTTAATTCTCCTGTAATTACCGCTCCGGTTCGGAGGGGCCAATAAATCCAACGCCACATTCTCCAGCCGTATTTCATCTAATTTAGGCGACGCTGTAATTGATGAGGAGACCGTCTGCGCCCGGTTGTTTATAGCGGCAGAACAAGTGGTTGAGTTCAGTAGAGATGTGCGTTAAAATATCGTGAACGTGGAAATAGATTTTTATCTTGCAAACACACAAACACAGCAAAAGAAGATTAAATGTCACCACATATTTTTTCGAAATAATAATAATAATAATAATAATAATAATAATAATAATAATAATAATAATAATAATAATAATATGTGAATTTTATTACTGACATTTTATTCAGGCCATTGGAAAATGAACTTGATGGATGATCTGTGTGAAAGAGATGTGGGCCCTGCGGGGGCGGGGGGGGGGGGGCTGCACTGACCTTCTCCTTCTCGATGAAGTCCACGAAGTTGGTCCTCTCGATCTCCACCGGCTGGCCCTGCCGGTCGTACAGAGCCAGGACGAAGTGGAAGAAGTTGGACTTCCGCAGGTTGGAGGGCGGCTGCTTCTCGAAGTGAGCCCGCGCCAGACCCACTCCGCTGCGGACACACGGGCGCGAAGGAGTCGCTGTTAGTCAATATGTTTGATTTTATTTAATCTATTGTAAAACGGTGGAATAAACAAACGTGTAAAGGCCAGGAGAGAAAATTAAATAGAATAAATCCAGCATGTGCTTGTTTTTGTACCAGATTTGACCCTTAACTTGGAGTTTAAAACTGATCTTTCAATCTTTCTTCTTTTAATTAAGAAAATATAATTTCTCCAGTTTTTACGCTGTTGATGTTGTGTAACAAGGGTCATATTTTACCCACCTATTAACCCTCTGACAGAGCAGCAGCTGGAAGAGGTTTTTGCTCTTCAATAAAAAAGCAATAAAAATCTTAAGAATTAATTTTTAATTATTTGAAGACAAAAATTCAGATAAATATATTCTTGAATTTTAATTGATTTAAAAAATATGAACTGTAAAGTGAACACAATGGGTAAAAGTGTGTCCCAAATGTTGCTATGAACAGTTGAGGTACAGTAAATATATCTATATTCTCGCAGTTAGGACATCAGTTCTGTAAATTGTCCTAACAGCGGATAAATCCAGGTCTGTGGCTCCGGACAGCAGCAGCAGCAGCTGGCTGCTTCTCCCCACCTGCACCCCCTCCGGTCCTGCGCAGGCTGCGGGGTCCTGACGCTGAAAGCGCTCCGAGTTTCCATCTTTCTGTGCGCAAAATACCGTTTAACCAAAAGAAGAAAAAGTGACTCCTTCACGCGGGCAGAGCTCACCTTTGGGCGGCCGTGTTGGCGTCCAGCACGCCGCCCCCCTGCATCCAGCTCCGGACGTTCATGCCTCCCAGCGGCTCCTCTTTCAGGCTGCTGCCGCTTCTCTGGATGCTCTCCTGGATCCCAAACATGAACAGACCGCCGCAGCCCGATGCCTGCCCCTCCGTGTCTAGCTCTCTCCCCGCCGGGGCAGTGCACTTGTCCCGCACCCTCCTCCCTGTAGATCCCTCACTCCTGATGCCGGAGGAGCAACGTGGGTGCGCTCGTCGCTTCTGGAGCCGCTGCCGTCGCCGCTGCTGCTGCTGCTGCTGCCGTGCGCTTCACTAGAAATCAGTTCCTCCGGTAGTTTAGTCCTCACGGAGGCAGCGAGTGTTGGGACGAAACATGTCGGGGTCAGAAAATGTCCAGAAGTTGTAGAGATTTCACCAAGGAGTCGAGAGGAAGCGCGAAAAGTAGAATTTGAAAAGTCACTCCTGGTTGCGCTCGGGGGTCCACAGTTTGAGCTGTCAGGAAGAGCGAGCAGCGGCCGGATCACATGGCATCACTATCTGACTCTTGCTCCGTCTTCTCGCTCTCGCTTCCTCCTCCTTTCTGCTCCTCTCTGCTCCTCTCTCCTCCTCTCTGCACGGCACAGCGGTCTGGGACGGGCGGCTGGTGTCCTGCTCCGGAGCAGCGCTGCTTCCTGCTCTCTCCTCTGCGCTCTCTCACTCTGTGAGGAAGTCGCTCTGTGACTCTTCCCAAAGGACCCTCCGCGAGAACCAAACACGGGCTTCTCCCGCCCCGGGGGGAGAGAGAGCGAGAGAGAGAGAGAGAGAGAGAGAGAGAGAGAGAGAGAGAGAGAGAGAGAGAGAGACTGCTTCTGGGATGGGAAAGAGAGAGGGAGGGAGGGGACAAGACGGGAGGAGAGAGGAGGAAGAGGAGACGCCCCCAAACAAAGGCGAGAGGAGCGAGAGGAGTGAGGGAGGGAAAGGGGGAGAGTCCGCGCGGCCGCAGCGGCGGCGGCGGCGGCGGCCGCGGAGCTGCTCTGCCCCGCGGTCCGTGGACCTGCTCCGGTCCGGATCAGAGCACCGACGCGTCGCGGCAAAAACGCCTGTTGGTGAATGTCGAGGAGGGAAAAGTCTCCCGCGCTTCTTGCAGAAAGCAAAAAGTTTGTCTGTGCTGTAGTTTGAATCCGGGACTCCGAGGTGCTCGACGGCACTTCAGCAGATATTCCTGCGCCACTGGAGGACCTTAATAGCGTCAAATGCCCGCGTTTACGCAAAGAAACGTGCAGAAAATCTTATTTCTAAAGCATTCTAGGGACCTGATAGGAACCAATACATCATTTTATTGATCACATGTATTAATTTAATTTGACATAAAACTTTTCTTGATGAAATTGTTTCGTTTTTCCGTCGTTTTGAGGAAGATGGAAGGAACATAAAGTGGCTTCAGAGCTCTTCCTGCATCTGATAACGAGCCGCCTTCACGTGTCTGAGCCTCGCTTTATTTACAACACTTAGTTCGGGTTTAATTGCAAAAGCCGCGTTTCACCGTCCCGACATATTCCCGTTACCCCCCCCCCCTCCCCCCCATTGTGTTCCGCGGGCCCGCGCGTCGCAGCCCTGCGCCGCAAGACACACAAACAAAAGTGACAATAACAATAATTAGCTCAAAATAACAATGAGCGTAATTGAGGATAATTGCTCCCAGATTCTCCTGCTTTGTCTCTCCATCTCGCGCCATCTGTTATTTGAAACAATCTATCACGCCGCTGAAGGGTATGTGTGTGTGTGGGGGGGAGGGTCCAAACAAAATCCAAATATTAATAGATAATTCCGCGAAGCCCCCTTTTTAATAGAATAAAGCTACAGCGTATTGATCCGCCGAGGTGCAAAAGGTCAACAACTTTTGTATTATTCAGCTGCCCGTGAAAATGATTGGCAGGGCGAGCTGGCGCCGTTCCAGGCTTTAATTCCCAAAGGTTATTGAAAAACGCTCTTGACCTTGATTATGGAGAATGAGAGTCTTTTATGCTCCAGTTTCCTGCTTATGGAGGGAGACGGTGGCGGAGCAGCCCGGTAGGATTTAAGGGAGTTCACAGTTGAGGGGGGCGGGGGGGGGGGGGTATATATGTGGATGGAGAAATGTGAGAGGCTCTCTGGGAGCAAGATAAAAAAAAATGGTGCATCGGTTTGTTCGGGAATAGAAAAAAAACATTTGGTTTTACTCATCTGATGCTGAACTGTGATGGAATAAAAACTGGAATATCAGTAAAAAAAAAAAAAAAAAGAAAGAAAAGTTTTTGTTTAAAAAGTAATGTCTGTTTATTTTGTGATTTATTTCCGTTCAAAATAATATAACATGTATTTCTTATTCCTCACAAATAAATTGAATGAGGCCTATGTGGATCTGAAATCCCTCATAAGGGGTAAATAACACTCACAAAATGACCTATTTAAAGTAGAAGTAAGTGGTCCTTCATGTTAAGAATAAATGGACTTCAGAATCTGTATAATATGAGGGAACAGGAAGTGATTAAGGTGCATCAGGATGCGGAAATGTGCAGGAAATTCATGAAAAATGACACTAAAGAATAAACACAAACATGTGATCCGATATAAAACCTTCTTGAACGCTGCTGTGCAGAAACTCAGTGAAGAGACAGTCGGTCCTCAGAGTGTCAGACGGAGGTTTGTTCTCCGGATGGGAGCTGATTTAGTGCTCAAAAATAACACAACAGCGCTCCCATGTGGTCGAACTCTGTAATTACAAGCGGTTTCCCACGAGAGACGTCACATTGCTCATGTAAATCTGATTAAATCAAGACTGAATCTACTTATATTAATAAAGCTTCTATGGCAGAAAATATTTAAAATAAAGATCCAATTTATAACCATTTGAGATCATTAAAAACTTGAATTTATGGTTTTTAACCAAATTAACCATCGTGTGCCACAAGACAAGATTTAAAATGTTATGAGCACTTTCTCTCAGGAACCACAACACAGTCACACACAAGAGGCTGAAAAAATAAGAGGCCATCAGAAGGTCCAGAGTGGATGGTTCATTTTATTTTGACATTCAATTTTTGTAAAATAACCAAGGCAATGCCAGGCATGAAGTCCAAAAATAACCAACCGTGGAGCATCGCGACAGACGACAGGCCACATTTTGGAGCCTCTGTCACTGAGCCGCTCCTTAAATTTGTGTGTGAAGAACCTGATGGGAGGTTTTATTTCCCCTTCATCTTCAAAGCTGTTTTAGCAGGGAGCCTCGACGAGAGCGGCCCCGAACATGTAACTCTGAGCGGAGCCGTCAGTCAGAGGCAGCTGTAACGCAGCAGAGCTGGAGAATCACTCCAACAGCTCAGTGTTTTGTAGCAGCTGTGGATCCCGCTCACATGTTTGCCTTCAGGTTTTGGACAATTTTGCGAAAGAATGGAAAGAAACTTAACATTACAGGCGACTTGATCCCTTTTATTGGAGGCACCATCAAAACAACGAAACTGTACCTTCAGCTTTAGTCAAAATCTACGGATGAAATGTTTTTGAAATCGATTCTGACGAGTCAAGAATGCCACTAAGAAAAGTCAATCAGGAACAACAGCAGTTTAATTTAAACTGATATCCACTGAAAGAAGATTGATGTATGAAATGTAAGCTGTCCTATCAGCTCACATCCACTGAACAGATGAAGTCAATCATACAGTTAAAACCTCCAAAAAACACTGAAAAGTAAAATCAATTAAAATACTCCAAGTCTTTCTTTTCTTGGGATTAAACTTCTTGACTTGTTCCAGAACAATCAGAAAAAATCAACTATTCCAATAGTGAATTGAACATGGTAGAAATGTTTTATATTAATCTGATAATTCGTCGTCTAAGAAGGACAAACAAATGCTCGTGGAATCAACAGCTGACAAAACTGAAAAGTGCACCCTGCGAGTCACTTCTGGTTTAATACTGTCATGTAAAACTCGCATACAGCTGCCAGTGACAGTGTTCACCGGGCGGAGCGCGTCACGTTTCGTCCTGCGGGCGACCTTCAGCGCGAAGGTGAGCGTCGCCGCCGGAGGTTGGCCGTGCTTCGTTTTTAAAAACTCAAAATCCAAAAAGGAGTGGAGCCGATGATCGGATGACAAAGTCGTTTACAGAAAGTCCTTATGTTCACTTTTTCAGAGGAACATGTGCAAAATACATCAAACTCTACAATTCGTCTCTTAAAAAAATAAACACAGAGAGTGGAGGGAGCGCCGGCCAGGTTTGATCCTACACTGACCATGTATTCATTCTCAGCCCTGCGGCCGCCGCTCCCCGCGTGTCCACAAGGAAAGTCATTCATAGCAATAAGACCTTTAGTAATAGTGGTAGTAAATAATACTTTTGAGGGGTTAACCAGTGCGTCTCCTGTCTTTCTGCGCCACGCTGCTCCCACTCCTAACAGTAGAGGGCACCGGAGTGATCACGCCAGCCTGAAGGCGCGTCATGCAGACGAGGAGACGCACGAACACTGGCTGGTCTCGTCCCAGAGCTCGGCTCATCGCCGGCGTTTGACCCCACGCGTTCGCTTCCTTCGTCTGCCAAACGACGACGAATCAAACTGGTGGGGGGGGCGCCTGCGCGGTGAGCCCGGACTCTGACCTTATTAACATATCAACACTCCTCTGGTTTAATATAGATGCCATACAGAGCAACATTTATATACATCACACACTGACAGGGTGGGCTGTTTTCCTCGTACACAGACATCAGAGGGTATTTGGTTGCCGACAGCCACAGAACAGCTTTGGAGCGTTGCTAGTATAAATGACATTAGTGCAAATACAACCCAAAACAAAGAGAAATGGTAGAAAAAACATTGGTAGCAAGGTTAGCGCACACTGAAGGGGGGGGACAAACGAAGTCTGTGGTCAAGAATGGCAGCGTGCAAGCTCTACATATAAGCGTGCATCAGGACTCAGCATTCTCAAGTTTTAGTCTTTCAATCACACACTCCCGACACACACCTCTGCCCCGTTTGCATGTAAAGGAGCAGACCGAGTGTGTGTATGTGCGTTAGCATGTGAGGTGGGAGGGGGGGGGTGTGTGTGTGGAGGGGGTGGGGTATCAAATGGCTCAATTTGCTGGTAGTAATATTCGATGGAGTGAAGCGACTGAGCAGTATTGATGGTCTGAGCGAGGTGATTGGCTCCTCCCACCAAGGAGTCTCAACAATCAACATAGTAAAAACGCTGAAAGCAGCTGATTGGGGAGTCCAGCCGAGTACCGGAAAGAAATCAAAGCCAACGGCGGCAACGTTTGGGGCTCCTCGTCGGCTCGGTGGACTCATTTCCACTGCACATTCTCAGGACGCTGTGAGTTCGGACACAGCTGTGGCCTGCGGTGGATCCACCTCCCCGCTCGCTTCCCATCACGCGCTCCAATCTCAGACCGTCTGCGCTGTGCTTGGTTTTTTTTCCCTCTCCTTTTCCCAAAGAAGCAGTGATGCAAATATGACCTTAAAAATAACAGTAATATAAAAAGTTTGGCGATGAGGAGTAGCACTGTTTCTGCTGGGACCAGCCAAACAGCCTTAGGTCAAAAGCTTGACACTCGCAATGAACCGCAGTTATTTCCATGTGAACCCGCTGATTTGTTCAAACTGCAACACTTAACCGGACCACAGCATGTATCCTCTGCTGAGCACCAGGCTGCAGGTCATGTCATGGCCTCGAGAAACAACATTCAGGCTCTTGTTTTTTTTTTTTTTTCCACGAACACACAAACACACAACTGCCGTCGTTCCAGCAGCACGTTGATCAGACTGAAGAATCGGTCGACTTTATGAAATGTTAAGACTGTTTGTCACCGTCTCCACTGGAACCGTCCGTTCAGCCTCAGCCCGTCACCGCCGCCTCAAACCTCTGACCCCTCCCTTCCTTTATCATGGCACGTACAGGACAACAAGGATATCCCAACACTTGAGACATGTTCTGCCATGAGCATTAAATTTCAATGAACTGAAATCAGAGGAAGATTTTGGAAACGTGAGATGAGGTCTAACACTTCTCAAGTTTATAAAACTAGAAAAATCTGTGATGACATTCTTCCTCCAGGCTTTCACATTATGTGGACTTGTTAAACGTTCGATTACTTCTGAGATGAGAAAACTGCTTTTCAGGGTTTTTTTCCCTGTTTTGCGATCAGATCTTTGCTCTCGTTGTTTTCCAGGCGCAGTAAATGTACCTGTGATTAAACCACTACCAGTCTAAGTCAAACAAATTAGGAGACACTTTTAGATCAACACCTTTTGAGACAACTACATAGTACATGGCAACATTGTGAGACATAATTGTTTTTTGTCCAATACTGAAACATTATTCGATGTTTTTCTCTGAAAAACAGCAGAAATTAGTCCTCTGGATGATCGGGCAGATGGAAGATTAGAATATAATCAGAAGGAGTATTTAGATCGTGTGTTTATAGGTGCATGCATGTATGTTTTGTGTGTGTTATGGAGGAGCTCAAAGGCTGCATGGGGATGGAGGATGTTCCTCAGGGTGAGATGAAGGAGCAGCGGACGATTCCCGACTCTCCACTGGAGAGGCGGAGTCCAGCTGACGTGTGGGTTCAGGTTCAGCAGGGGTCACGTCTGTTTGGGGTAACTGTGATGGCGTGGAGTGGAGGAGGGCCGGGGTGACGTTTTGGGAGAGGGATGGAGGGGTGTCGGGCATGTCCGACGTGTCAGAGGTGTGGGAAGACGGAGATGAATGATCAGTGTTTGACTGGTTCTGCAGAGAATCACTCACAAGTGAAGAACAACAAGAGGATGATAATGAAGGTTTGACGATGTTCAGGGATGCAGAGGGCATACCAGAGGAGGAGGAGGTGGTGGGGGAGGAGGAGGAGGAGGAGGAGGAGGAGGAGGAGGAGGAGGAGGAGGCTAATCCCTCTGACCCTGCAGGTCCATTATCTTTCTCCTGTTGTGTTGACTCCTCCTCTTTCCCATCATGTGGAAGAGCGTCGTCCTCTTCCTTCTTGATAGCTGGAGCTTCTTCCTGTCCTGCAGGGCTCTGATTGGCTGCGGGTATCTCTTGGTTGACACCAGCGGCTGGTGATTGGCTCTTGAGTTGTGAATGGCACAGAGGACATGTCTCCTGGACATACAGCCATTTCTTCAGACAGCCAGCGTGGAAGAAATGACTGCATGGAGTGATCACAGCACTGTTCATGTCCTGAAAGAAGAGAACAATTCATATTAGAGCCGCTACAATTTGAACCCTGAAAAGTCGTGTTCACTCCTGCAGCCTCGTTAGACATACAGACACCAGCTCATACCTGATAGCAGATAGCGCAGATGTCATTGTACTGCTCCAGCTGTGCGTTGCTGGCTGTGGGGAGACTCTTGATCTTGTTTACGGCGTCTCTCCTGAGCAGGAAGCTCTGCCAGCCCAGCTGGGCTCTGAGCCAGACGTTATAGTAGGAATGGACCAGGATGATGGTGCTGCCCATCACGCTCCACTCCCCAAACACAGTCTCCGACACGCCGTAGCACACCACGCACACCGCAACCTGGGAAAAGAGGAGGTCAAAGACAGTGATGCTCTGGCCTGTGTGTATGTTCCGTGGACACAAGAGAGAAAACACACGTGTGGCATTTTACCAGAAACTCCAGCAGTCTGTAGGTCCCATTTACACAGTAGATAACCTCATCCATGTTCTCCACCGGAGCTTTACGAAACTCCTCCACCATAAACAGAACGTAGATCAGCAGAGTACCAAGAACCTGGTGACGACAGAGGGGCACATTTGTCTCCAATTTGACCTCATAATGCATCACTAAACCTACAAGTGCTGGCTTCAATCAACACTTTTAGGGTTGTAAGTGAACGTGAGCTGATTGTTAGTGTACCTGTAACGACGTGAGGATTGAAGAAGAGATGATGATGAGGAGCCAGAAATCCATGTGGAAGAACTGACAGATCATATAAGCCATGTATGCCGGAAAGATGAGCAGGAAAAGACACAGCGACACGGCTCGGAAGTGCTTCCACAAACTCCTGCAGGAAGGCAGAGGAAAAAAGAGTTGGCGTTTAACACTTTTTCTGAGCTGGCTTCCATTTTTGGGTCAACATTTCATGGCTGTGATGTTGATTCTGTAAATGGAAGTAAGCTCGTCTTACTTGTCTCTCGATGCTCCCAGAGCCAAAACGATGGGATCAGCTATCTCCAGCATAGACTGCAGAATGGAAGCCACAACAATGAAGAGGATGATGGAGAGGAGGAAGGCTCGGTGGATGACCTGCAGCTCGATGAGGCCGGTTTGGACAGCGAGGATCAGCAGGGTGATGCCTTCTGTCATCCCCCTGCAGAGCAAAACAACATGATACAGATGTGATTGAAAGAGAAAACGCGAATCACTACGAGTCACAAACACACAGAAACACACTGCTGCCTGACCTGTGCATGGTGTTATCATTCATGAAGGCTCTGTAGCCCTGCAGGTAGAACTTGCACAGTGTGAGAACTCCCAACGCGATGAAGGAGACGGTGAAGACGAGGCCAAGCAGAGAGTATGGAGTACTACAACATTCTGCGATACTGAGAACGAGGAGGAAGGAGGAGAGTTCGTTAGTCAGTTTGAGGACAGCACGACAGAATCCAGCTGAATAGACTTAAACACTCTCACTTCATCTCATTAGGACAAAAAGGAAGGGATTTAATTCTCCCTACAGAGTCCATTAAAAGTGGACAAATGAACACTTAGGAGAATGTGGTGTCGTGGTTCATCCAGCTCTAAAGGGAGAAGCATACCGACATTACCAATAACTGTGATAATGAACAAAAATGTTGTCTCAGTTCCTAAAGGGTTAAAGTACTGGTTTGAGCATATTTATTATGCAGCACGCAACATCTGCTGTGATTTAT
>JAUESF010000006.1:8531753-8556658 GCA_032274765.1 Malacoctenus tetranemus
TGTCTCAGTTCCTAAAGGGTTAAAGTACTGGTTTGAGCATATTTATTATGCAGCACGCAACATCTGCTGTGATTTATTTTTGGCAGCAAATAAGATCAAACCGTCATTAAGACTGTCCCACTTGAGCAAGAAGTACTTGAATTTATAAGTTAAATTCAACAAGTCTGAATGGTGCGTTCAAGTGTTTGGTCTCACCTGGTAAGAAACAGAAACAGGAGCCTCTCTCTTGAGGTAGGCTGATCTCTGGTGCTGAAGTAGGAGTAGATCTGCAGAGCGAACAGCAGCAGCCAGAAACACATGAAGAGAACCGGAAGTACCAGCTGGTTCCACAGAGACATGCCTAAAGCCAGCAGGCCGTACACCTCCACCACCTGGGGGATGAGAAAAGAAAGGATCCAGAGAAAGTGGAGGAGAGATGAAAGTGTTAAGACGGAGTCTGTACATCACATAAAAGGACAGCACACCAAGCTGCAACAGCTTCATCCCTGTCATAAAAACATGCACTGATAGGGGACATAAATGGTTTATTACCTGAGCCAGCTCTCTGTACGCAGTCTTGGCCAGATTATATGGTACCAGGAGGTTAGAGGCCAAAAAGTAAATGACCTCCAGGCCCGTGAAGATCATGGAAAACTTGTTTATGAAGACGATGGTCTCCAATGGGACCAGACACAGTCTGGCCACCAGAGGGAGTAGATGAGCGGAGAAAAGCCAAATCCTCTTGGTCTGCATCACGCAGGAACATAAGGTACACACGACCAGCTGACCTGGAAACAGACACAAAAAACAAACATGAACAATCAAAGATTATGCACACATGGACGCACAAAGCTTCATCTCGACCAATAAACACCACAAAAGGGACAGAAGTCTTCATGACACAGATGTTAAAGTAATATTTGATTGATTTATGTTAATTTATTGAAATTAGAAACATGTAAAGGCAGGAGGGGGCATACTGCGAACGTAAACAATTCTCTGAATATATACAAAAGTGCAGGAGTGCACAAGACAGATTCCTGCCAGTGGAGCAGCACTGAGGAATAAAGAGACATTCCTCGAAGGAGGCAAAGCATCACAACAATGAAAGGGGGCATAAAATACGAGAAAATATGCATATTGAGAGCAAAATCTGTAAAGACCCTCGAGTACAGGATGACTCATTAAGATATTTGACACAGCTGTCGAGCACAGATAAGGTCATTGATGTGAAATGTTTTAATGACTATTTAATGGGAATTTTTGTCAGAAATCAAGTGAAGAATGAACATTTCAAAGACAAACATGAGATGAAAACTGGGAACACTGATGATTAAACCTCCTTAGCCTCTCAACAACAGTTTATTTTTGTCCCAATGACAGTTTTTGCTTTCTCAGGCTCTCACTGTGCAGTGAAATTAGCACGCAGTATGGACTATTAATAGCTCGGGAGACTCCTTTACTCTCTTGCTGGCTGACAGAGGGGCCTGCAAACCCAGAGGAGCAAGAATTTTTCCATTTCAAAATGAATCAGAGCTCACAGCTCTCAGGGCAGGCACGGACAGAGAGATTTATGCTGAGATAGGCTAAAGTGTTCCAACGATATAGGACCACTTCACTGCTCAGGCAACCCGTTTTACCAACAGGAAGAAAAGACAAATGAAGAACAACGGACGTACACAAACGGAGCTGAAACTCTGGAGCCGATTGGTTAAAGGCTTCCTGAGGGAAGGTTTGCTGTCATAGTAACTACAGATGCAATTTCGTCTCTCTGCTCACTGTACTGTCTGTGCTTTATGCGACAGAAAATCTCACTGCTTTTCTATATTGTAAATTTTCCAGCCACAAATCAAACTGAAAACGTAGGAACGCTCATTAAAGGGCTGCTTCATCAAGATTCCCCTGTGGTTTATGTCTGGATCCGAGTACAACGCATTCATATGACACGGGATAAATTGCACACGTGTTTACAGAGTCATGTGTGATATTTTACCTATTAGGGCAGTGGTGAATCTGTTCATGGAGAGCGGTTCCAGGTAGACAGGTCCTTCATAGCCAGACTCCAGTTCGCTGCGAACATAATCCCTGTAAAGAAATGTATCGTGAGATGCAACACACGTCACTGAGTAAAAATAGCTACCGTAACTCATGTCTCATGCATGCGCAAAAACACACAAAATTAAAAACTATCCAGAGACCCGTTTGAAAAAGATGATGCAAGATTGTACATTAGTTGCTCACAGAACCCAAGGGTCTATGTACAAATATCAAAGTGATGATAGCGGATGCATGATAGATTTTGTGACTGTTGGTCAAACGCAATACGAACAAACAAACTTGATATCGTCACTGTTTCAACAAAGACTCAAAAACAATTTGGTTGTCAGGTAAAATCTCAAACACACGTACACATATAACACCTTTAAAAACAACAATACCTTGAGACTTGGTGGCCAGCGAACAGCAGCAGGGCGGTGAGAACATACAGGTAAAGTTTGACCAGGTGCTGACGAGGCAGAGTCAGAAGCACCAAACTCAGGATGTAACCTGTGAGGTAAACGTATAAAAAAAAAACACATTAAAAAAAAAAACACAACAAGATGCTCTGTCATCTTAAAGCACCCTGCTGCTGCCTGCACATAGGCCACAGGTTATTTTTCTAACGCGTGTGTGACAGTTTTCTTATCTTATTGCAGGTTTTTTTTGGTTTCTCTGCTTGCAAACAGTCTAATTTTACAACAGCTGCCGAGCTGAAAGCAGGTCTGAAAATCTTCTCAGCACATAGCAACAGCTACTTCGGTTTTACTGTCTCACTCGCTCTTTATTCTTCCTGTCCACCCACAGCGCTCATCAGCACATACCAAGCCTATTGGCTCATTAACCAACTGCAGCCAAGTTTGAGAGCGCACTGAGCCACATAAAAACACAGACAAAAGGAAAACTAGACGCGGTTGCACCCCGGTTCCCTTTTGGGAAGCTTCTGTCACTGGATGAACAGCTGTATGTGCAACAGATTGCTTTTGCTGAAGCAACATGACTAAAAAATCTTTAATTAAAATGGAAAAGATTATTTAGTTACAGTCTGTCTAAAAAAAGCACATGTCAAAAAAGGATTCAACCTGAATAACAATGTTACCCAAACATGTAAAACAAACATGAAAATGGTCTTTCAAAAGTGAATTTCACTGCACCTTTGAGACATCACACTCTTCAATGAGGAGAGTGAGAAGCAGTTTACACCCCCAAGCACACACATTTTCTTCAAAATTGTACTGCAAATTTCAGCTGATAAAGTGTTTCTGCCGGTTTTTTGACAAGATACATACACATAAAATAAACTTCACAGCAACTCAGAGCTCAGAGACATGAAGCTGCAAACACTGGCCCTTTTAACAGAAACACAGTTAAAATCCCCTGCATAGCATTCCACACTGTTGTGCTTCTGCTTCTGGCTGATTCTCTGGCCAAAAACACTTGAGAATTTGTACAAGCTTCTCTTTTTTTTTACTGTGCTACAAACTCATTACAACAGAGTGTCCTGAGAGAAAACACGAGAAGCCAGGCATAACCCCTTGTTGTCACTGTGAATTTGTTCACTGACAGGTGAAAATAAACTACGATTCAAAGGGAGCAGAGGAGGCAGAATAGCAGTTCACAGCTAAAAAGCCTCGTACAATATAAATGCAACAACGTTGTTCTTCCTGGTCTCTTGTTCAAACGAAACACTTCCACAATGTTAAACAGAGCTACATGCTTGACACTGGTAACGCATAAAATCTGACTGCCACAGCTGCTGGCGCTGCAGTGGAGGTGTGAGCTGCACAGCTGGAGAAGAAAAATTCAATTTAGGCTGCATCCATCCATTATTGCATTAGAGCAGCGAGTAAATCAGGTAGTTCTTGGTCACGCTCAGTTTGCTCTCATGTCAAATAATCCCTCCTGACTTCTCAGAAAGGACGACAATGCTGAGCATCATTGTACATTGAAACCAAGGGAAAATGAACTGTGACTGTGGCCAGACAGAATAACTCGATCACAGACTATAAGGCTACATATAGAAATTAGAACATATGATACATGTAGTTTTGTTCTGGAAAAAGCAGCATTTGTGTGTGCTTGTGTGTAACGTTACCACTGACCTACGTAGTGCAGGTAGAGTGCCAGGTATTTGTATTGAAAAAGGGGGTTGTTGGAGAGACTGGAGCGCTGGATCTTCTGGAAGAAGGAGCTGACGTCCCAGCGGTACAGGACATCCAGCAGCATGATGCTGGGAACACGCAGACCCACGTTGAGCACAGCCTCGACACGGTCCTTCACTGCCATGGCTTCAGGTTGACCTCTGACCAGCAGGCAGAACTGACCACTAGGACGGGACTTTAACAGTGGGTGCTCTGCAGGGGAAGAGAAAAATGCAACGAGGAATGCAGAAAGAAGTTAATGCGATGAAGTTGCAAAGGTCGAGAGCGAGTAATGAGGAAAAGGGTAAGAGCCAATTGGTAGTCAAGGAGGAGGATTATTTAGGGTCACAGAAAAGCACTGAGCCACAGCGGAAGTGCAAAATAAAGGAAGCAGATAAGAGGCACACTCAAGGTGAAACAAATCACTTGACACTGTGGGAAAGTCTTCATTCGGTTTCCCATCAACATAAACTACCCAGCAACAGCAAATTTTGTTCAGTATGCATAGAGTAAAATCCCAGCAATTTTTACAAAGTAAATTCTCTGAAGACTTGCTGATGCTGAGGATACACTGTAATTTCAAGAACACATTATAGTCACAGTTATTTTCAGTGAGCAGTTTTCAAACAGAGGATGTAAGTTTAGGCATACTGCAGCTGATTCAGTTAGACTGAAAGTTTTAATAATCATCACACGATAAGCACTGATCGATTCAGGGCAGCACAGCACTCTCACCTGTTTCACAAGCACAGAGGTTACATAAGAACTTTTCACAATTCAGCACTATTTTTTTGTGTAGCATTAGAGAGTACAAACACCTGAATGCTGCTCATTATTTGTGTTGAAGTAATTGCCTGCAACAAACTCAGTTTTGGCTTCCAATTTTTCTCCAGAGTTGTGCAGTAAATAACACAAAAGATCACTGCAAGATTATGTTGTGTGAACGCCTCACAATTGCACAAAAAAAACCAGGAAACATGATGCTGGGAAAAAACAGCTGGCTTTCAAAAGACTAACAATGGGCGTCCAGAGAAAAACAAAGCAGCAGTTCCTATAAAGAAATGCTGAATAACCAGTGAATAACAAATCTGGTCCAGTACATGCAAATGATCACAGGCCTTCTGTTTTCTCCACACTACAAAAAAAGCATGGAACTTTTCAAAAGCACTGCACAGGAAAATGTGCAAATACCCAACATGCAAACAGTTTCAGGCGTTCTTATCGCAGGTGCATTTCAGGTCAGCATTGACAAATGAGACCTGCAAAACCTGCTTATTCACACCCCCAGTCTCACCCTACATAGTGTCCTGCTACACTAGCATAGTGTAACCACTGCTCCTGCCAAATGCATCGAGTGGTTTATTTACATTTTAGCGGCACCTCTTTCAGCCTCAGCAGTGCGGTCAACAGACGGAGCAGTGATATATTTGCAATTCTCAATTTTCTACATCGACATCTTGAAAATTCAACGTTTCTGGAAGAATTTCAAACACTTAAGAAGCAACCTTGATATAATTTTCTGAAGAAAAGTTTAGGGAATCTATTTAAAAAATGGTTTCCACTCACAATTAGAGGAAGAAGCATGAATACAGAACAGTTATAAGATAAGACGTAGCTCAATCTTTTACTCAATAAATACTTTGATTAAATTCATCAATAAAACAACTGATAATAGTGATTGTGTGAGTGAGTCGAACGGTGAGTGACGTGAAAAGGATTTTATCTAATCTAATAAAACGCTCCTGGTTGTGACTGGTTCTTTCAAGGCACTGTGAGTGTGGTGCGTCTGTCAGGTTAAGTGCTTCTGCAGCAGCTTTCATGCAAAAATGTTCACTGACAAATCCTCCTGCTGCAACACTTAAGACCTCCAACAAATCAGTCATTGTTAATCAGGCTCTCACCCGGCAGCGCTGGAGCTAGGGTGAAAAGTAGCACAAAAAAGAAAATTCAATGAAGCAACACGTTGCTGCTTTATCCCATGTTATAGGAGGCCTGACACGACAGGGGTCCTGCTGTATTTCTCTCAAGTTTATGACCCCTCTGGTGATGCCTGCAAGCCAATCATGCGCCAGACTCTTTGCATACAGTTGGATATTTTCCTTAAAAAGTTGCCATTGGCGGGGTTTCCATTCGCCAACATCCGCGCAGCCAGGGACAGGATCCTGACAACTTACATAACAGAATTCACCTCGACTATCACTGGCCAGACAGAGATCGCTTCGCAAATCCGAACTTATATAACGCAGCCGCCTACCAATGTATTACCATCACTTGCAGTCCATTCACAGTGTGTGGAGGAATTGAATAAAGTTGGGTTTATTATCAGATTTATTTGCACATTCGCGGCGGCGGCGCTGCAAACGTTATGGGCGACTGAGTGCTGCATCGACTGTTATACGCCATGAACTCTAGTAACCCCGCTGTCTCGACTGGGGAAAAAACCCTATTAGCTTCGCCGCAAAAGACCGCAACACTTTGCAAACGAGGCTGCTCCACGAACTGCACAGTTGATATAAAGCACGAGCGTGTCGGCTGAACAGCGTTGGTTTCTGTCGAGCGTGGTAGTCACGTTAGAAAATGTGGTAAAAGATGCAAGGAGCGAGCTGTGACAGCGTACGTGCCGTGCGGGGATGATGGGCTGCATCGAGCAGGCAGCAGGCGCAGCGCCAACAATTCATGCTAACGCAGGAGGCTAGCATCGCTGTCGGACCACTAACAACAACAAACCAAGCCCACCTCCACACGAAGGGAAACACAAAACATCCCGCAAACCAAGCGCAGCGTCACAGCGCGTGGGTACAGCTTTGGCAAACATACGCGTTCTCATCTCAAAACTGAGAGAAGCTTTTAGCAAACTGTTCCTATCTGTAGCCAGCAACTTTACCAGGAGCGTAGCGGGGGAAGCTTCGCGTTAGCCAAGACTCAAAAGGAGGATAAAAGAATGAACTTACATTTGAAGGTTGATGTTCGCAATATGTACAACGGTGTCGGGATGCTTTTCGGGTCGGATATCGACCATTTTAACTCGGCACCGCCCGAGTTAACGGTCCTCTCGATGGGAGCGTTTCACACTGAAAGGACGCGGCCCATCCGCTCATCTTACCTAGCAGCCATTACCCGAAGTACCGAGGAGGATGTACTGGGCATGCGCAATACAGCTGTCCCGTTAAATCAATTGGCCGCTCACTTCTAACGCTGGAAATCCTTCAGTCCGAGCATCTTTAGCTCCAGTCTGTTGCTCTGTGAATCAGGACAGACCACAACTGAACTGTTTCCAGTCATTTCTGGAACAGGAGATAAAGTACTGTAGTTTTGAAGTGGTGTGTTGATAAGCAGTATGTTCATCATTGTAATTATTGCTATTGTCATCTTATTATCATCATTTCTATTTTGTCAAAAATGCAGCCCATAGATCAGCCCTTTGAAGGGTCCAGTCTGTCCCGAGGAATGTTCTTGCACACTTTTATTCCTCCTGATTTGTCTCTTTATCTTTTATTAGTAGGTTTTAACACATCACTGAGAACTGAACTGCTGATTGCAACAAGACTGTGTTAAGAGCCTGATACCTTCTTTGCTGTCGATAATCAAACAGTTGTTGGCCAACAGGTTGAAATTGGATATACTAATTTTACGTGTAATCAAGCTCGCCTGGAAATAATCTGTGATAAAATACACATTTGCAGTTTGAGCAGTAAACAATCCGAGTAATTACATAAGTGTTGTAACATTTTTATATATGTGCTTTTAACATTTGATGCTTCTTTTCTTTTCCTTATGTTTTATATCACATATCTTGAATTGTTTGTTTCATTTTCATGCGTTAAAAAATCGTCCCCATGGTAACAAAGCGCTCTCCTACGTCACTGCCGGTAAGAGTCAGGACGCCAGGAAGAGCAGTGTGTGCGCCTCTCCGATGAATGAAACTCAGCGACAAACTTCATTCACACAACTTTTTGGTTCAGTCTCACGGTATCCGTCGGTCACCACGGGTCAGTCCATCACACAAGGTGAGCCTACCGGCACCGTGAGATTTCGTTAGCTGTTCAATCGCTAGCAGGCTAGGAACCGGGCGTGTTTACATTGCTGCTACTGCTAGTCGGAGCTAGCAAACTCATGCTAAAAATATCAACAGCAGGGACAGTCGAAGACTCTGCTCAGATTAGATAACGTTTTACTGTTGTGTCTTGAAATAGACTGCGAAAGCGACAGATGCTTTGCAGCACAGGCGCTCAGGGTCGGTGCGAGTGTCTCATCATAAGCGACTTTGTGTGTTTTGCCCCATGCTACAGCGACTTCCAGCTCTGCGTCCTCATACCTCTCCTGTCACTTTGTCTCTCCTTCCTCCTCTCCTGTTTGCAAGGTACACGCGTGTATGTTTGCCGCTGTCGGAGGTCTGTGCATCAAAGCCGTGTGCGCTTGTGACCGCAAGTGCAGCTGCAGGCGCGTGTGAGTGTATGAGTGCGAGAAGCCTGCCGGTGCCATGTCGGTGTCAGTGATCATAAAGTGGGGCGGCCAGGAGTACTCCATCAGCTCTCTGTCGGAGGAGGACACCGTGATGGACCTCAAACAGTCCATTAAGACCCTGACCGGGGTGCTGCCCGAGAGGCAGAAGCTCCTGGGACTCAAGGTCAAAGGTGAGGGGGCATCAGAGAGGGCAGAGCCCTGGAGAGTGTCTGTTTATATGAGGTGTGGAGATGCGACTGCTGAGCTTCCATCTGGACCTTTACAACAACTGGGCTTTAGTAGTTACTGACAATGACTAAATAGTTACTGATGGTAACTGTTCTCTCGCACGTCCAGGTAAACCTGCAGAGGATGAGGTGAAGCTTGGATCTCTGAAGCTCAAACCAAACACCAAGATCATGATGATGGGTACCAGAGAGGAGAGCCTGGTAGGTGAAGGGAATGAAGGGAAATGAAGTGGCGTTTTGTCAAAACAATTACAGAAGGATGATTCGCCCATTTCAGTCAGGATGTGATTAGATTGAAGGATTAATAAACATGGCAGTGATGTAAAAAATAACTTGTGTTGAAGCAGCTGTTGTTTTTTTTATTTTTCTAGGAGGAAGTGCTTGCGCCTCCCCCGGAGAATGACGACGTTGTCAATGACTTTGACATCGAGGAGGAGGTCATTGAAGTGGAGAACAGGTCGGACGTTTGACTTTGGCTGCGTTGAGTCAAAATGTATTTTGAGAGGAAGCTAATCTGTTGTTGTTTTTTTAAACATGTTTTCAGAGAGGAGAATCTGGCTAAAATTGCTCGCAGGGTGAAAGATTACAAAGTGGAGGAAATGAACCCACCCAGAGAAGGCAAAAGGCTTCTGGTGCTGGATGTTGACTACACACTGTTTGGTGAGTCCCACCGACTGCTAACATTCGTCACTCGTCGAACAGCAGAACTAAATTTCCTTGTAAACAATATTTGCATTATTTCGTGTGTAGATCACAAGTCATGTGCAGAAACTGGACATGAGCTGATGAGACCATATCTTCATGAATTTCTGACGTCGGCCTATGAAGACTACGACATCGTCATCTGGTGTACGTGTTTTTTTTCTCTTCTCCTCTCAGCCAATACATGTTCTTATCTGGAACACAGTTTCACCATATCTGTCTGTCAAATAATCATCTGATCATTTAGGTGAGGAGTGAGATAGTGACACAGGAAATCGAAGCAGCCTTTAAACTCGATCACGTCTGTTAGTCTGCTGGTTGCACTAAACTACATTAAAGCTTTGTAAGAAAAAAAAATCTCACGCTGTTCCTGTTTGTGATTTTTTTTCTATTTAGCTGCTACAAGTATGAAGTGGATTGATGCCAAAATGAAGGCAAGTATTCTCCTCTTCTCTTCTGGTCAACGTGCGTTCTTTGTTCCTGCTCCAGTATTGTGCTCTCCTTTACCAAAAGATGGCAGTGTTCATCAGTTTAGCCCTTGTCTCTGGCTGGTGACCAGGCAGCAGATAATGTTGTATGTGTGCATGTGTAGGAGCTGGGAGTGACCGACAACCCCAACTACAAGATCACCTTCATGCTGGACAGCGCAGCCATGATCACGGTGCACACCCCGAAAAGAGGAGTTGTGGAGGTCGGTGCACAGTCAGCTGAAACCTTTGACCCGTTTCAGCCAGTTACACTTTATAACTTTTTGTAATCACATTGTTGGTGTGGTTTTTGTGAGTACATTTTTAAATTTCAGCTCAGAATTACTTTATGGGAACGATTAAGTGCACGTATGTGGGTACAAAGACGTGATGAGGTATTAACACTGCCTGTCTGATGGCATACACGGACCAGGTGAAGCCCTTGGGCGTGATTTGGGGAAAGTACGGCGAGTTTTACAACAGGAAGAACACCATCATGTTTGACGACATCGGGCGAAACTTCCTCATGAACCCACAGAACGGACTGAAGGTATGACCGCCGCCGCCGGCTTGATGGTTCCCAGCTTTTTTCCGTCTACTTTTCCATTGTCCTCCACACGCTTTGCAGAAAAGCTCGCTCCGTACGTTGATGTGTGAATATTTCTCTTGAAGATCCGACCTTTCATGAAGGCTCATCTGAACCGGGAGAAGGACAGGGAGCTTTATAAACTGGCTCAGTACCTCAAAGAGATCGCCAAGCTCGAGGACTTCAGCGGACTCAACCATAAACACTGGGAGAAGTAGGTGCACATTTATGGACCACAAATTGTGAGTCACGAGTCACGGTCGTAATGCTTCAGCAGTGCATCTATAGCGATGCTTGCAACCAATCATTAGCGTCCAGGTTGCGTCTGAAATGCATTTTAAACTTGTGTTTATGTTTGCGCAGGTATCTATCTAAGAGGCAGAACCACTGAAGAAGAAATGCAACAACAAAGACTTGCACTGGATGAAAACGTCCCATTACCCAGTTCGTGCAAACACCCGGCTATTAGCAGTTCTCCATTTCTTACTTCACGATAGATCTAACACTAACTCTGCAGCAGCAACTCTCAAAAGCTCAGGACTCAGATGGGCTTCCCAATTGAAACATTTGCATGTTTTCTGCCTCTTATTTGTCTGAAACGTTGATTTCAAGAGAATCATTGAATTTACTACAAGACACTGGCCGCCAGGAAAATTCTCACACACTCTAACATTGAGGGCGAGTTCACTTGAAGCCACTCGATCCAGTTCTTGGCGGCTCGTCGGATGTCTAACAAACATGCCGAAGTTTGCACTTGTCTCAGAGATGCCTCAAAAGATCAGAGATCTTTGACACCTGCTCGGACCATCAGATGGGCGACACCGTTTCACTCGCCTGTCGGTGATGATGTTACAAAAAAGCCACTAAGTTAAAGAAAACAAGAGTACAATAGAGATTAATACAGTTCCACCATGTCTACGGTTAGCCAGTGATTTCCTTCACACTCACGGGAAGCTGAAACATGAGACACTGTGTGTGGATGAGATTGGAGAGCCCATAAGATCCAGTTTCAAGTGTTTTCCTGAGAAACAAAGAAGCCCATTATTTCTATTTTAGATTTTTTTTTTGATTACATAGATTAAAATTTGTGTCGTAATGAACGGGAATGAAAGAGGAGAAGGTTTTGTGGCTGCAAGATCAGAACGAGCGATTAGATTACACCCCTTCTGTTGGACAGGTCCCACCAACATATCCTGCTATAACACCAAAATAACCATAACAGATAGTTCTTCAGGCTGAATCTTTCTATCCTGGCACTGATTGTAGCTGACTTGCTCTCATCGCATAAATTGTAGCTGAGGATTTAATGGGGGGAAAAAAAGGATCCGTGCTTGTATGCAGAGGTCACTGCATGCATGACTCCTGGCTGCTGGTCGATATATTTACATTCATACAGTCGATGGTCTCTTTCTTTCGTGTCTGTGTATTTGCTGAAAATATTGTTTATTCTGTGCATGTAACTGTTACATGCTGACTGTGCGATATTTCTCGAGATACAAATTCATTTGATGAATCAGCTTTTTTTTCCCTTTATGCAGACGACCTTAAACTCTC
Organism: Malacoctenus tetranemus; assembly: GCA_032274765.1. NCBI lineage: Eukaryota > Metazoa > Chordata > Actinopteri > Blenniiformes > Labrisomidae > Malacoctenus > Malacoctenus tetranemus. The sequence continues at coordinate 8,543,911 of JAUESF010000006.1, forward strand.
TGTTTGTTACGGAGGTTAATTGAAGATGTTTGGTCGACACAAATATCAATGGAAGAAAGGGCGTTACATGAGAAATAGACAACACAAAACTCGCATTGTGAACTAATTGGTGGGAATATGTCAGCACTTATTGTCAGCGTTTTATTTTAAGTTATGGATGAAGGACTTCTCAGTGGTCTGAGGGGGGAAACAGGGCCCACCTGATGAGCAGCAGCGCCTGAAGCTCTGGGGAACATCAGCGATCCGCTCCTTTTCATTTCTTGGGATAAAATCTTTCAATCGGCCTGTTTTGTGTTTTCCTCTTCACATCTCTGACATCCTGGCTGTAAATATGACAATAAACCTTTTTTGTACTGAACTTGCTCTCACGCTTCTGATTGTTTCTGAATTATTTCCACCACCTGACACTCAATACTAGCGTTATTTAGAACACAATTACACATCATTTGTTTTTTCGTTTGAGGTTCTTTGGCAATAAATGACAATTTGCAAAGCAAAGTAATTTGCTCTTAAATTTATTAGGAAAAACAAGGAAATATTTACTTCTCAAAAGTAAAAAAGTCCGTAAAGTAATGAAGGAAATTGTGACTAAATTCAGCCAAGTCACAAATTAAGTTTAACAAAAATGTTCTTCACAGACTGTAAGATTTCTATGACAAATAAATACTGTACACAAGTTAAAAAAAAAATTTTCTTGTTAAATGTGAGAACTGAAAAATGAGATTTAAATAAATATTTTTGTCGACCGCCATCTTCTTTCTTCCTTTGTGGCTGCAGGCCAGCTAGCAGGTCAAGGTATCTTTGTTCACTCTGGAGAAAAACAACAAGAGTCCAACAAATGAGCACAAAATTGGGTCGGTTTGAACTTGGTGATATTGTGAAAATACATTTTCAGGCTCTAAAGCCTTCATGTTTGTCACAACGTGATGTACTCACGTGCACTGGCTCCAGTGGCTCCACAGTCCTTTGGTAAACTTGTCCTGAGCTCGCACGCAGAAGACATACCTCTTGGTTTTCACAGTGACCTCATATTTGGTGTCATTGGTGAAGTTGGACTGCACGGAGGACAAAAGAGCACGTCAAGAGACAAAGACATGCAGCCGAGCTCAAAGTCTGATCCTGCATTCGAAGCCAGTTCAAAGTCCTGGTGTGCGAGTTACCATTATAGGCGCTTCACTGGTGCAGTCTCCTCCGTGAGGGACCACTTTGACCTGGAACTGGAGAGAGAAGAAGGTGCAGGGCTTCGACCAGGAGGCGGGGTAGTCCCAGCTGAACACCTTCCCCTGACTCATGTGCAGGTTTGGGAGCTTCTCTGGTTTCGCTGTATTAAGAGAGGAGGACAGTTGTCAATACGGGGGCTTCAAACATGACTGAGTCGAAAATAGGACCGAGCACGCGAACTCATCAGCTCTAAAGCTGGCAAACTTTATCACAGCTTCACACCTCACCGATATCTCTCAGGTAGAAAGTCTTGGTGTAGACCTCAAGGCGAGAGAAGCTGTGGATGTAGACGGAGAGGGAGATGCGGTGCTTCTCCTCGGGGTGGGAGCAGTTCACATCCTGACAGCGAACGCCCGATCCATCAGCGTCCAGCTCGCAGTGGATCTTTTCCATGTAGCTGGAACAAAGATAAAAAACAAATGTTACTAACAGACTTGTCTTCACAGCTGTCTGTCGATGACTGTCTGCTCAAATCATAGATATCTTTTGACCTTAATGAAATGATGATGGAAATATCGAAAACAGAGAGTTGATTCTATCGAAACCAAATTCCAGTTTAATCACTGCACAATGAATCACTATTGAATAATGGCTCCCACAGTTGAGCTGAGTGTTGTGAAAACATGAAGTGAATTTTGCAACCTCGTGCCCACGCAATCTTTTTTTGGTTGTGAAAGTAAACGCGTCTCTGTCCTCACCGTTCCGCCTTCACCAGGAGGACGGCGGCCCTGGCCCTGGACGGGCTTCTTGTCCACGTGCAGTGAAACGAGCCGTCGTAGTTGGGTGCAGTGCAGCGGATGTGACCTGAAAAAGAAGCCCCCCGCCCCGTTTTTTTAAAACAACCAGACACTCTTGTGATCGATGGAACGCTGCTGTTTTTTTTTTTTTTGCCAGAGTGAATCGTTGTGAGGTTCATTTTGGTGCTTTGTCACAAGTGATCCCCTTTAATCACCTGCACCGACAATGACAGGTGTGAAATACAGCACGCGCTCTGTGTCAACATATGGAGGCTGCTGTCGCTGCGTTCACCTGGTCGTAAACGACTCCTCTCTTTGTTCCTCCGTCTCGTATCACCTTCCTCTCATTTAAGTTAATTAGACAGGTCTACCCTTCATTTCCCCGGCTGAACACACCCCTTCCAGGTACAATAAAGATGTTATTTGACACTAAAACCTTTAATCTTTCTTCTCTCCTCCTTTCACTTTTTTATCCCTTTGCTCGCTTCCCAATGTCTCTCCTCTTTCTCCTCCTTCCTTCTTCCCTCGTGTTTTGTCTTACCCTCCTCGGGGGATTTCTCCTGCAGGATGACGGTCCTGTTGTCGGACTCCAGCTGGACCAGGACCACGGTGTGGTTCAGGTACTCTCCGTTCGAGCCGAGGTGACACGTGAAGTTCCCTCCGTTCATTTCTTCCACCTGGACCGTCACCTGGTTTCCAGTGAGAGGCGGCTGCAGCTCCATGCCTTTGGAGAGAACATTTTTTGTTGCGGTGATGATTCAAAGTGTCAGTAGAACACGAGAGAGTTCTCCCACCTGACAGGATTACTTTGAGTGTCTTTTGGTGGCTTGTCACTTGCAATGAATCGCAACAAATCGCATCATATTTACCATTTTTCTTCCAGATGACAGGCTGGTTCTGATAGGCTTCTCCACAGGTCAGAGGGACGCTCACGATGGAGCCCGCACGACGAGGCACCCACACCACCGCAACTGGAAACACACGGGACAGCCATTATTCAGGGTGAAGACGCAACAGCCTGAGGATGATCGCTCTGCCGGTGAGCTGCTGAACTGACCGTTGTCCATCAGAGTCTCAATGTTGTGCTGGCTGTCAGAGCCGAAGCACAATGTGGCACACAGGACCACCAGGAGCAGCGAACGCATCTGCAAGAAATGTAAGATTCATGATTTAGAGACATCACAAGGAAACCATCAAAAGGTAGAAATATTTTGAGTCCAGTGTAGAAAATAAGGGAGGCGTGTTTGCGAGGACCAGTTGCTCCAAAACACTTTTTTGTACTGGAGTGCTTCAGAAAAGACTTTTATCTAAATTTTAGACCCACTTTAAGAATTTCTCATTCCTCATTTTAAGAGTCAAGTCTCTTACTTCGAAACAACTTGCATGAAACAGGCTGAATGAAGTATCCCAAATACAATATGTACAAGGAAACTGATCAGGCTTCAGAAATGCAGCTCAATTCAAAAGAAAGAATAAGTACTATGTTTTTTACGACTTGCTAGATTCAATTCACATCTATTTTCATTCTTTTGACCAACTGATACCTGAGCCTCATGAAGAAAAACAAACAAAAACCTGAAGAGATGATAAAAACCTGAGTGGAGGATGGATGAAAGAAGAGGAAGCTGAATAACTCTTACCTTGACTTTCAGTGGCAATAGGAAATGTTCCCCTCTGAGAGCTGATCTGAGTGCAGCTGTTGTGTGGACTCAACATGCTGCTGCTGTATTTATACTTGACAGAAGCAGAAGAAGGAAAAATCCCAGCAGGAGGAAGTGCAGTGTGCTCTTTTGCATGTACCTGCGAGGGCGAGCACTATGAGACATAACACGGTGGCTGAGGTGGAATCACCAAAGGGCAAATGAATGAGAAGGAAACAAGTCAACACTCATTTTTCATTCATCATGCCTCCTCGTGACATTTGACCGCCCCTTTGTGTGGATCAATGGGAGATGACGGCGCAACTTGAAAACAGAAGGACCATTAGTGAAGTGAAATTCGGTGAGTGATTGTGCCTCCGCACTGACCACCAGCAAGGACGCAAGAGACACAGACACGTCTGAGGACGCGAAGTGGGAGGACACATGACAGTGTGTGGTTGTGCATCACGGGACGCTGACCAGGTACCCTGGAAAAGGATCACAAGAGTTCCCGAGAACAGGAACAAAAGGGTCACGTGGATGCAGAAAAGCGTCACAAGAGTGAGTTGATTATTTGACAAAAAAAACTCAGTTTTGAGCAATAAGACAAAGGGAACACTGAAGACGTTGCTGAACAACACCAAACAGAAGGAAACACAAGTACAGACGACGGGAATTCACCTGTTCAGAGTGTGATGAGGTATGAAGGGATTTCCATCACTGTGAATGCAGCGTCCACCAAAACCACAAACATTCACCTTTTTTTAATTTTAGGTTTATTGATAAATGCTCTACGTTTCCCACAAGCCCACCTCAGAGGTTTGCTTTGATTCAGCACTGTCAGAAAGTTATTCTGTGGTTTCGATGCGAATGATCTGAATGCGATCACATGTCCGCTTGTGTTTCACACATGCAGTGAGCATCGTTTCATTGCCTCTCGTTGCCACATCCGATCGAAAATCTGGGCCCCCAAAACAAATGTGTTTGCAAAATCACGGCGTCATTCCCACAGCCTGTCATACCTGTGGGAAAATAAAGCGCATGTTCTGTTTTCAATTGGTTAGTATGACTCAGGAGCCAAAAAATACAGAAAAACTCGACCGCTCGACCTCACTCAGGTGTTGTGTTCAAAGGTATTTCCCCCTTAAAAAAAGCCTCCATCCTGTTTCATCCTCTCACTCAAGACCGATTACCTGATACCACGCAGACCTCTTGAATCACTTCCACCTGGAACTGCTGCGCCGCTTGACCTTTGGCGTTCAGTCGAATCCACGCGGTTCAGTCGCTCTTCCACTTCCTCCGGAGCTTCTCTTGTATGAGTGACAGTCTGGCAGCATGTCGCCCTGCTGCGGTTGCATCACCTCTGATCACTGGTGTTCATATTGGCCACCTGTCGTCACTCCCATACGACCTGGGAGCTTTCAGTGGCACCGTTGTGCTTTTCTAATGAATTTCCTCTGTCTACGTTATCTGGAAATGAGTAGATTTAAAAGCAGGAAGTTGGTAAAAGGAAAACCTGAACGAAAACTGAAATCAGTTGTTAGATGTGTCAGTGTTGTCGTATTCCTGTTTGGAGAAACGTCAGTGTTGTGTAACAATACGTGGACTTGTATGTAATTACAAATCAGACAACTGTAAAATGTGATGATGGATAAAATTTGCTCATTATAATATTAATTCAATAACACATCAAACACAAGATAAACAAAAGCCAATTTGTTGTGTTGGCGTCTGTTTACACGTGTTAATTTTCTGGAGCTTTTCGAGCAACTGTAGGTTTTAACTCTACATCGTAAGTGCAGCACTCGGCTCCATGTGCAACTGATTGTTTATTGCTCAATAAAACATCTGGGTCACCACACTGTAAACTGAAACTCGTGCTAGGTAGCTGATAACTGATGAGTTCATTTTGCTGCATGTCGCAATGATTTACAAGAGTCATTTCGTGTCACGTGTAGAATGTCACGTGTCACGTGCAAAATGTTGCGGCTCACATTGTGGAACAACTTTTGCCCCAAAGTTGCAAAAAGTGAAAGTGAGTAAAGCAGGAAGCCGAGGGATATAAACAATGACCAATTTTAATTAAAAACGTTCTATTTTTAATCAAAATATGCAACTGTGTTTCTGATGTCCATCCTTTTGCCACATGAATGAATACGAGTGGACGCGTTGTGGTCGTACATGAACATCCACGCCAAGGAGCAAACACGCGCACCCACACACGCACACACACACACACACACATTTTTGTTCACGTACACATGCTGACTACTTAATGTTTATTACACGACTGATCTGATTGTTCAGTGAAGCAGAGTGAAGTAAAGGATCTAATCCAGCAGCAGCTTGGTGAAACATCCAGCCGGGACCTCTGACGGCAGACGTCAGAGAGGGACGCGTCTGTTTGCTAAGAAGCCTCACCGACGATTCTTCCACGATTGACTCGATCGGACGAAAATGCTGATTTGATTCACATGTAGTTACAAATATATCTGAACGAGATGAACTGCCATGCTTGTTATAAACAGTCTGTTTCCAGAAGTGTCTGACGTGACAATGAATGGCTTGAAAATGTATATATAGATATATATTTATAACCCTGTCGTCTTTATGAACAGAACTCCTACTGTTGAGCTTCGCCAGAGGGCAGAACTTGAATGGAAACTGAAACACAGAAACATTCAAACATCAGTGTTGCTAAGAAAACCCTTCGAGCCGTCTGACAAAAGTCTCATTTTGTTGTTTGGTTTCCATAGGAACAGTTAAAAAGACTTCAAAAAGGTCAAAATTTTTCAACGTGTAAAACCAAAAAGGGCGAGTCTTTTTGCTTCTCGATTCGAGAGTCCTCGTGCGCCCGCCGCAGACGGCCGACGGCTCGCCGAGCGGAGCCGCTCTCAGCCGAGAAGAGAGTCGAAGAGAAAAAGGAGAGAAAAGGAGAGACAAGAAACTCTCTTTTCTTTTGTTGTCGTCCCTTATTATCCTTCTTTTAGGCTGTCAGACCACTGGCACGATCAGCTCCGCGTTGCCAGATTGGAGGGAGTTAGTTCTCCACTGGAGTGGGCTCCTGTTGCAGAGCGGCCTCTCCATCGGGCCCCGGCGTCTCGGGCGTGTGTCCCGGCGTGGTCGCGGGCTCCACCGGAGGGCGCTGGCTGAGGATGACCTGCACCACATAGTCCCTGGAGATGTTGAGCTGGTCCAGGCGCAGCCTGTCGGTCAGCGGCCGACCTGAGAAGAACCAGCGTTGGGTGCCCGCGGCCACGCCCTCCTGGCTCTGCAGGCGGCGCTTCATCATGCCCACCGTGTCCGAGGAGCGGACCGCCAGGCGGAGGTCGCGCCCCGTGGAGAGCCGGAGCCGCAGCTGGCACTCCCCCCCCGAGCTGGCGTCGCCGGCGCTGCCCGTGGACGGGTCCGCCGCCGCTGAGTCCGGGTCCGAGCCGTCGGGCTCGTCGGAGCGCTCCTCGATCATGTTGACTGGAGGAGAGAGGCAGTAGACTGGCAGCTGGTATCGGTTCCCCAGCTCATCGTAACATTCGGTCAAAGCTCCTGCAACACAAGACAGGAAATCAATAGAGCCCGACTGATATATCGGCGGGACGTTTTTTTAATAACATTCTGACCATATGTTTATATATCGGATGTCGGCCAATACATGGAACATCGGTTTTTGAAAGACCCCAATATCAGTATCGGTATCAGTCTCCAAAATCTTATATTGGTCGGGCTCCCACAGTGGGGACAAGTGGCGTTCAGTCTGTCCATCATACCTTCACTTCACCACTGTCCTGAAAATGTGAATAATAAGAAAACTCCACCAGTGACATCAGTCATGCTGATGTAACGATGTCCTGTAAATACCGAGGCTATAGAAGATGTTTTTATTGTAATGTGTTTCTATAGCGCGCTTGCAGGCTTACTGGAAGCAATAAAGCCTTCATCTGCAACAGCTTATGACTTACAGTAACTCACACACCAATAAAGGAGGCCTGCATGGAAAGCCTGCGTCCACTGGATGAATCTTTCACGTCTACAGCATCCAAATCACAGCAGTTAATCACCTGACAGAAACGACTCTCCAATCTGTGACGTGAAGCTTTGTTCTTACTTCACAGCAAAGCTGCCGACTGACAGTCTTTTATTGTAGCTCGCTTTGAATAGATGTGACCTTTGGTACATTTTTCCTCCTGCGACCCTGAGCTGAAAGTTCACCAAGAAAAAGGAAAAGATGAAACTCGACTCCGAAGTCACTTTTCACTGTTATTACATGAAACAGAGAAATGAGAAAACGTGCGTGTGTGTGTATGTGTCTGTCTGTCTCTGTGTGTGGCTGGGTGGCACATAGTAAAAGCAGCAATGGCACAACATCAGGGCACTGCTGACCAGCGCTGTTTGAGCAGCCGGGCGGAGGGGAAATAAAATGTCGTAAAGAGGTCACCGAATTCACGAACAGAAACTAAGCACGATACTGTGTACGAGGGAGACCCCCAGGGGTCCTCAGGGGGATTTTGCACAGTCGTGTTTCACTGCTTAGTTAATGAATGGGAATACTTTTCCTTTCTGTAAACCTCGTGCATTTATTTTCGTGGCCATGGCTGATTAGAAGTCAGTTTGTCAGCATCTCAACTTTCGAGAATTATGGAGAAAAGTCCTAGAAACGGTCAATCCTTCTGAGATGTTTGAACTTTTGAAACTCTCAGGGTGTTTCACTTTGACCCGACTTTGTCGAGTTTCAGGTCCGAGTGCTGTGTGTCGAGAAAGCACCCAGGCCAGCCCCTCGGGACTGGCCTGACTTGGTGGTCTCAGAGTTGCTCTGCTCACGTTCAACTGTGGTGTTGACAAAATTGGGGCTGAAACAAGTCCTCCTGTTTTCAATTCTCTGGAACTGCAGCCTGTAAGTTCCCAGTAAAACACACAAACAACATGGAACAAAGTGATGAGGCGTCACTCAAACAAAACAGGCCTCTGTCTGCGACGTTCGGTTCTTCTGATTCTTCCAAACTTCCCTGTTCGTGGTTCGTAACCACATGAACGTAATGCTCACGATGTCCAGGAGTGATGACGCCCGACTCATTGAAAAGAACTGAGAGGGCACATTTACAAACTGGTCTGGGAGCCCCAACAAAGTGACGATAAAGCCGAATATCACAGAAAATAATCTAAAGGTAGGAGCCAAATTCCTCCCTGCAGAAAACAAAAAAAGTCCACCTCGCCTTTGTTCTTTATGTGCAGGCATTTTTAAAGGTCACCCCGCTCACGGTGTGCTGGTTTATGACTTAAACTGAGCCCACTCAAGCAGCGACAGCCGCTATTGTGGAAAGTGAGATGAGTCAGCAGAAGGCCACCGCACGCCGCTCTCTGGATGACGGCCGCGCTGGTCAAGGTGAGGACCTCAGCAGCAACACGGGGCCTCAGGAAACTTTCACCACAGAGAGCGAGCGTGCGAGCGCGGCAGAAACAGAGAGCCGGAGTGACTCTGAGGGAGAAAGCTCAGCGCCCACGTCAGCTCATAAAACCAACCGCACCAAGCCCCCAAAAAGTTTGTTCACTAAACCAGCAACAATAAATGACAGTGTTCTAATCTGTGTTGCATTTTGAGAAGCCTTTTCTGCTCAATAATCTGAATCCAATCTGATCATCGTTCATTTAGGGAACAAATCAAGTTACTTACAATGAAATATGTGGAAGTGGCCGGTGTCAAAAAAGGTCAACGTGAACACAAGATAAATGTCAAACAGGATTAAAGGACAGTGAATCAACACGATAAGGTTTCGATTGTCTGTCTCCAAATCTCACTCGAGTTTTCCTCTCCAGCTGGCGCCACCTCAGCGTTTATCTCCCAGCTGCAGCATGCTAATGGCTTCCAGGTGGTGCTAATGTTTTTGGTTGCGGGATTTCATTGAAAAGAAACGAGAGCTCAGATCGAGAAAAAAAAAATCAGCGTAAGCAAAGATTGTCCTCGCACCAAACTGAAGGGGCTGGATTGTTTCCATGAGAAACAGGAACCACTGCAGGCTAATACTGAGTCAAGTTTTATTCTGTAGTTGACTGAGAGCTGATGTAAAATAAAACCCTATTTAATATTTTGATGAAGTCATAATTGGTCTTCAATCATGAAAAAGATGCTGCCCAACAATCAGCCTGAACTGGAAAGAAAATACAGGAAAAAACCAGGACTCCAGCATCAGAAAGAGTTTTGACTGATCCGCTTGTTGTTTGCGCTGCTGGATGAATGAAACCGTGATGTCAGGTCTGAGGAATCCACAGCTGCAGCCCAGCAGGATCCGATCAGGCTCCGCCAACAGAGCAGGAGGACGAGATACCGACGGAGCGTCCACAAAAGCCTGTCGCTGACATTGAGCACGTCCAGGCAAAAGCCGGAGTACGTCTTCAGGATTACAGCAGACCAAGAGCCTGTCGGCTCCTACACAACATAATTATGTCCAAATCTGGGTCCTTGCACAGAGGTCCGCGCAGAGCCTCCCCGAACATAGCAGAGGTGTCCTGAAAACATGGTTTGGTGTGGAGGAACTTCACTATCAGGGACGGGGTCGTGACCTCCACCCGACTAAATGACTTTGGTTCGTTTAAAGCTTAAATCTATGAATCAATCAAACGTTCCACGCCGCCATTGATCCAAACCAATTTTGATTCCACCAAATTTCCACTTCTTCTCTTTTGCTTCTTTGCTCTCATCAGCCATGAGTGTGCCACCTAGAGGCCTGGCATGTGTGCTACAATGTTTCTACCGAAGACAGCTCCAGTTTAGAGACTAAAATATTCCTATATTAACTGTAGCTTTTGAAATTGAATAGTTTTGGTAATATTAGACTTGCATCTAATTCACAAAATTCATTCCAACAGACCAACCTCACGAAACTGTGAACAACTGCAGCTGTTGTTGCTGGAAAGGTTTGAATCAACTCAATAATTCAACGCTGTGCATCTGAAGTTGTCCTTATGTGCTTGGTCATAGTGGTGGATTAGTGGTGTGAAAATCATGTCACACTTTGCTTCTCCGTGAGATCCTCATGCGGCTTTCTGCATATTTCCGGGGGAGATCCTTGGACGTATAGATAAATCAGCGAATGGTTTTGTTTTTCACACAGAAATAAAACAGGAACTGAGAAGAACATCGGGACAAACGGGAGAAACCAAGAGCTCTGAATGAAATCACCTCAGCAAATTAAAACCTCTCTCCTATGCTGAGGTGAGACCAGACTCTGATGCTATCAGAAATAGGAACGATCTCCCAGTTAAACCTCCTGCTCGAGTCGTGTATAATTACAGCGCGGAGCAGCACTTCTTTATCCTGAGCCATGTCAATCCCATTGATTTCTTCCATATGAATCCTCTCATGTGTGATTTTGAAACGTTACCTCAGCAATTACTCCATTAAATCCTTCTGTCAGTCGATCAAAAACACGCCCCCTTTCCATTCATCATCCATCGATTCCCCATCCAGCACGCGCTGCCGATCTAAACTCTGAGATGTGGTCATTGAGATTCACTTAGACGTTCTTTAACGCCAATCAGCTGCAGACTGAATGTCACATACGCTTGTAATAAAAGCTACACTCACTCAAAAGTCAATTACAGCAAGCGAGGGAGAGAAAAAATGGCGCAGAAGCCACTCAGCAAGCAAAAATTAATTGTAATGTGTTGCAAAGTTTGCTTCCTGTTTATGAAACTTCTGCATCAGACGACACTTGAAACTGAAAGACACTTCCTGAGGAAGCTTGACTGCATCATTAAGCCTCTCTGTACAGCTCTGTTAATGTAAGCTAATAATACTTGAGAGCTACCACTGAGTGGGCCCTGTGGTGAGGGTGGCTATCTGATGGCAAGGAACTGGGCCGTGACGTGCACACAGCCATCTATCAATATTTGCTCTTCTTATTGTGGCCATATGAGCTGTGCATGCATGGATGAGCTGCTGTGTCAGGAGGGAGAACGACTCGCAGGAGAAACGTTCAACGAAAGACGTCACAAGATGACGAAGCCTTTCTTGTCCCGTCCTTCTCTGTTGCCTCACAGAAGATTTGGTTCGACCCTGGTCTCAGGTGGTTCTTGTACAGTTTTGTGTGAAAGCTGAAGTGCTACTTTTTGAGGCAAAGAGTGACAAAATGTAAAAATGCTTCCCTTCATTTCTGTGTCTACAACTGAGGCTGAATTAATGGTGCTTTTGCATGAACCCGTGTCCACAGCACCACCTACAGGCCTGGAATACTAAAGCGTTTCAGTGGTTTCCTGTGAACAGACACCTTCCTGGGTAAGATAAACTTATCGCAGGCATTACAATTACCCACAGTTCCCCTTCCCTCGTCCACAGCGGTGGGAATGTGTCCTACCATGCGGCAGTGTGATGCTGGCCCCGTCGAGGATGGCCTGAGCCAGCAGGTGGTCATTGCTCTCGAAAGCGCTGGCCGCGGCCCGCAGCGCATCCCAGATCTCCTTCCGGCCCTCGAACGCTGGCGCCGTATCCCAGAACTCATCTCGCTTGCTGCGCAGCTGGCCCTCAGTCATCGGGTAGTCACTTTTCCATTTAGGCCGCTCTCTTTTCAGGGGCTGGTTACGCCCTAGAGCCACTGCGAAGGAGAAGGAAAGAAAGGAAGGGAGGGGGGGGGGGAGGTCGAGCAGTAAGAAAGAGAGGAAGACAGGGAGATAAAAGAAAAGGGAGAACCAGAAATTCACAAAAAGAGGAATGGTGGGAATAAGAGAAGGGAAGAAAGAGAAAGACAGAAGAAGAAGAGAAGAGTCAGAGGAATTACCGAAATAGATACAGAACAAAAGTGAATGAGGATGTTGTGACGGAAAGTAATTCAACGAGGAATTAAAGAAAGTGAGTGGAGGTGGGGAATACACCCAGGATGCAAATGAGATTCGCGACCGAACGTGTACACATTTAAGGTCGGGTGACGGGTCGAGATGAGGACCGGACGCCAGGATGCAAAATGCAGCCGGCAGAAACGCAGAGCAGGAGTGGAGCTGGAAGTGTTACTAAACTTAGTTAGAAGGTGAAGGTCCCAGCATCTCACAGAGCTCCATCTGCAGCAGAGCGGCTGATGAATAACACCATCTGGATCACTACCGAAGGGGACGGCAGGTACAGGACAGCCTGTACACGTGTGTGTGTGTGTGTGTGTGTGTGTGTGT
>JAUESF010000006.1:8578382-8590752 GCA_032274765.1 Malacoctenus tetranemus
GTTTGACACATCTGCCGCAAAGATTTCTGAGCAGATGTTGTGTGGATCGAGTTCAGGGTCATCCTGCCTGACTTTCAGAGGACAAACACACAGATTCAGTGGCAGCATTTCAGTGAAGGAGGTCGGCAGGCGACGGAGCTTTCTCATGCCGAGTTACACGGGGTTAATCATTACCCTCACGCCCCCTTCCAGGGGTCGTGCTTTCCAGCGTGTTGCACCTCCGGCCACACACCAGCATCACGGCAAATTACTTCTGACACGGGTTTACGTGTTGGGGTGAAGCTCGCTGTGCGAAAGGCTGGAGCTGATTACCGTTGATTCTGGCTAAATAAACAACACAAGTGTTTAAACCCAAATAAAAAACGGCGCCGTACCTCGTGAGCAGCGTCGGGTAGCGCAGCGGCGAGGTGATGGCGAGGTAACGGTCCAGAGCGATCACGCACAGCGTCTCGATGCTGGCCGTCACGCACAGCACGTCGGTCGCGGTCCAGAAGTCGCACATGAAGTTCCCGAACTGCCAGACGCCCAGCAGGATGTAGGTGGACCCGAAGGGCACCACGACCACGCCCATGATGAGGTCAGCGACGGCCAGCGAGGCGATGAAGAGGTTGGTGACGGTCTGGAGGCGCTGGAACCTCAGGATGGCCGTGATCACCATCACGTTGCCTGCAAAGGGGAGGAAGCGGAACGCGTCAGGAGCGAGAAGCTGCGTTTCGGGGTCGCCGTCCTCCGGGTGAAAATGACTCACCGAACACGATGGCCGAGATGAGGATGGCCATCGCCACGCCCAGCAGCACCAGCTCGGCGTCGCTGTACTCCGACGATCGGCCCGACGAGTCGGAGACCAGCGTGAAGTTGCCGTGCTGCGACTGGTTGGTCGGCGCTGACGCAGCACTCACGCCATCCATGATCTACGTTCGGAGGGAAACACAGCCGCAGGGCTGCAGTTTTAATGGTGAAAGACAAACAAGAAGCAATAACATGCGTGTTAAAGAGACACAAATAGGGTCAGGTTCGGGGGCTTTATCTGTCCCACTGGTATTGTGTGTTTCAATGGCTGGAAAAGACTTTTTTATGCTATTCAAGGTCCAAAAAAGAAAACACTGAAAGTGTCCAGAGGCTAATTGTTCCTAAAACCATAAACAATACACACTTGAAGACTAAAAAAAGTCAGAATTTACAACCTGAATCCAAAGTTTTCTAGATAAACACAAAAATGCAACAATCAATCTCATTTTTACTCCTCGAAAGCACAAAAACAACATTCGTTAAAGTAGATAATAAGATACATTCTGCAGGTCAGTTTAGCACCAACAGTCTACAACAAAGAGCCAGGCTGTGATGGCTCTCAGGGGTCTTTCACCATTGTCCTGAAATATGTATGAGCCCCCCCTGGAAGATGGTTTCACCTGCACCTGAGTGTTTACTGTCCTGTGAGCCTTCACATGCTCCCCAGCATCGATAATGGCGTTCCAGTTGTGTGTGCAGCCCACCTTACACCATCAGAGACGCCGGCGTTTGAGCCGGCTTTGGCTTTGAACAGGGTGGTCCCCATGAAGAGGCAGTATTATCATTTTAAAAGGAGCTCCTTCTTCCCAGTAAACATGTGGTAGTCAGAGACTCAGCTTCAAAGTGTTCCTCGAGACATTTTAATGAGCACCATGAATTTGATCTTTCATCCTTATTAATATAAAAGCACTCGATTAATTCTGTCACTGATCCGCCGATGCTTCGCTTTTAAATTACAAGAACGGCATTCGACTAACACTTGATGAAACTGTTGGAGTTGTTGCCCTTTATCTCTTATTACAGTCATTTATTGAGGCATTTTCATGGAGAGAGCAAACACACTCAGACCAGAATCACAAGTTAAGAGTTGATTAAAGTAGAGACTGAAATAAAAACAGATTAACTCTGAAACTACTGAAACGGGGAAACGGTTCAGATTGAGTTTGATCTTGTGTTTGTGTAACATTGATCCACTCGCACTGATTATGTGATTTCAGGTTTTTCGTAAATCCACACAGAATTCAGCCAAGCAGGTTGGACGAAGTCAGATCTCGCTGTGTCTCTCCAATATGAGCTCAGCATCAACACAAGTGAAATCGTCTCTATTCCTCATTGATTTTTGATTCACTCTGCAATTCCAGAAGCTCCCATGTGCTCATGGTGCCATTCTTTCCTCCACATACCGTCTCATAAAGCTCAAATTAATACAGAATGATGAACATTGTTTGTATGAAGTCCTGGGAGTGAAACAGGCCGGCAGATATAGCTGTAAGTGAGGAAGGGTGGACCCCGCAATGTAAAAGAAAAAAAAAAAGTGTTTCCCGGCAAATGCTGAGAGATCCTGTGTGTTTGTGCCTGTACACAAGCTCGTCATGATAGATGACGGTGACCCTAATGTGTCACTGATATAGATTGTGTCACATAGCAACACTAATTGTATATCCAGGGATTATTTCTTGCAAAGACCAGCAGAAATTGAAAAAAAAAGGACGTCTTAAGTGGTGCAGTGCAGGAGAAAATACACGTCACATGATCGTGAGAGCAGAAGTGGGAAGTAAAAACATGTCATTACTTTCTCAGTGCTCTAATTCGACTTTTAAATAGACTTTAACTTCCTGGTTTTAAGAAGAACTCAATTCATTTGACTATTTATGCAGGTTCCTTGGGTTAGAGCGACTCGAGATGGGAGCGTTTCTTTCATTTCTATGCATTTGAAGGGAATTGTCAATTTCTGCCGCATGACTTCAAGCCTGCGATCATCGGGGCTGATTCCTATTTAAATGCATGGGACGACAACATGGAAACGATGATCTCGTTGCATATCAAACAGAGTATTTTATGCGAGACTGACACTCCAAGACATAAAGATGATAATGAGAGGAGAAAAGAGATGAATTAATCCCGCTCTGAGTAGTTTCACTTTCTCACAGGAGTATCTGCACATGACGGTGTACTGTGCCACTTCTGCAGGTTTGTTAGCGGGTGAGAAGTCGCCTGCTCACTGTGAACATATGTGCGATTTCACAGAGGAAGTTTTACGCTCCTGCGTGTTATCAGGAGTTCATCAGGTTCGGTATGCCGGAGGGATTCCCTCCCGCTGCGATGACTTACGTACATGTCCCCTATCAGCGCCTTGGCCTTAAACGTTGGCATGCAGACCACTGCGTTTCTTCTCCTTTTAGTTTCCCAAGACAACAAATTATCGAGGTTTTCTTTAGTTCGAGTGCAGAGACGGAGAACCAAGAGAGAGAAAAACAACAGTTTATCTCTGTGTTTGCACTCTGGAGCCATCAATACCTGAAACAGTCATTATCTCACAGGTATCTGAAGTCCGGAGGTAAACACACGGGTTGGCCTCTGACCCGAATGGCAATGATGGAGGCTGACGCTTGGCGGTTGTGAAATGCTGCGGGAACGCCTGCGATGCTGCTGGTGACAGAACTCTAAAGACGCACTGACGGAAACAAAAGAAAAACACGCAGCTCGGGTGGGGTGGGGGGTGGGGGGCATCGCGCGACCTCGTGTCGAGCCGCACGCCGCGGCGCGGAGTGACTGTTCCAG
This sequence comes from Malacoctenus tetranemus, assembly GCA_032274765.1. Lineage (NCBI taxonomy): Eukaryota > Metazoa > Chordata > Actinopteri > Blenniiformes > Labrisomidae > Malacoctenus > Malacoctenus tetranemus. Next base: position 8,581,953 of record JAUESF010000006.1, read on the forward strand.
CCACTGGAATGAAGTTTCGATTGCCACCGTTAGTCACGTTCCTGGTCACGCCACAGAGAGGACATGCACTGCGACTGGTGGAGGGCGGGCGGGCTGGCTGACGTACGGGGGGGGGGGTCCTACTGACAGACTGACAGCAGACACATGCGGATCCACGTTTGTCATTCTAACTGTCCATGTTGACAGTGGGGAGGTGCTACGCTCTGTTAAGCAAGCAGGACTTAAAGGGAATACACACTAATCTAAGTGTTTTTTAACCTGTTTGCTTCACAGGTGGTGGTTTATTTATTTTGGCCTTTTTTATTTCTTGCATGAAAATGTTGGAATTTCACGCTGGGCTCATGTTTTTTTAAACAGGCGTTCAGAAAACTGCTTGGTTAAGTGCATCATCTGAGCGCTGGAGCTCTCAGGTTTGTATGTATGTTGGCTTTATTCCATCACTATCACAACATTATGCTAATGCCGGCCACAAAGAGCTGCATTGATTCGAGTGTTTGTCCACGTCTCCCGCAACCAGACGGCACAGTGTTGAATCTTAAAGGTGCATTTTAAAAATCCCAGGACGAAACCTCAACAAAATTGGGGTTTTTTAAAATGGAAATTCATCCCACATGTGGGACAAAGTGTAGTTCGGGGAACACAAAGAGCTCACGGTGCAATTACATTACACTGCTGCAGACCAGCGCACATTAATTATGAGTGTCAGCGAGCTGTCTAACACACCGTCTGCAGCCTGCTGCAGCGCGTGTGAGAGCGGATGTGTCATCGTTTGGAAAATCCCCCCCTTCAACAGGTTCACACATATAGAAAAGAGTGTAAAGATGCTATCATGTTAAGAAATGACGAATGGCTCTATTAGGAAGGTAAAACAAGTCTTTATTTTCAAATGAATCCCGAATTGTGTGTTTTAAGCCCTGAAGTTAATCTGTTAAGCGATTACAAGCTGTTTTTGGTGACTAAATGTGACCTTTCCTTCGTTTCGTCTTTATCGAGAGCGACGTCAGTGAGGTTTTTATTCACAGGGTCTGTCAGGTTTTGCACTTCTGACCCTTGTAATGGGGGCTTGTTGCTGTTCACCGCCCCCCCATCGATCAGATCAATGCTCGCATTGCTTATCTGCAGCAACACAAAGTCGAGCTTGCGAAACAGCTTCCCATCGTTTGCATGGCCAAGTTGTTGACGTTGACACGCACGCACGCACGCACGCATGCACACACACACACACAAACTTGGCCGGCTTCTCTGAAGCCAACGATCAAACACAGAAGATAAACTAAGGCAGGAAAAAATCCCAATATTTGGGGTGAGAGGCGACGAATACACTAACGAAACAACCACGCAATGCTGCAAGTGTGTGCAAACACACACACACACAAAGGAAAACATGCAGGTTTTGCAGGTTTTTCGGTGGCTCCAGTAGAATAAAGGGACTTCAGTGAACCAGACCGAAGCAGAACAAGACACAACACAATTTTGCTGTCCAGATGAAATTCAACACAGGAGGAAAAAAGGGGAAAGGTTTGTAGTCACATGTATGACTTTAACTTGTATTTACTCAGATCTCTGTTCAACAGCTGCTACAATAGAAAAAGAGGAATCTATCAGCTTCTTATGTAAGAGTCCAAATACAGCAGGTTCAACAGAAACAAGAGAAACATCGTGTGATAGAAAAAAGTGATCCATGTGTTTTTACAGCTTCATTGAACATGAGGTGAGGATAACTTAAACTGAACCTGGACACTTGTCAACTTTTAAGCTCTGTTGCAAACACACAACTATTCTATTCACACTTCAAAAGTCCTGTTTCATCAGTGGGGGTCCCTGCAGGCTGTGTGTGAGGGGGCAGACATGCATGTGAAGGAGACTTGTGCTCGCAGTCCGTTCTCTTACCTCCAGGCTTTGTTCTCTGCTTCAGTCCTGTGATTTCATTCTCCACAAGCTTTCAAATCCAGACAAAGTCTCAACATACTGAGTGTCTCTGCAGCTTCTCCGTTCTCTTTCAGCCAGAAAAATATCCAACATGTGTGTGTGTGGCAGCCTCACACACACTCTGTCTTCCTCTAACCCTGAGCTCACACATGTATACACACACATAAACACACACACACCCTCTCTCTCTCTCAGCCTTCTAACACACTTTGAAGCAGCTGAGCTCGTCGCCCTTTCTTATAAGCCAAACCCGGTGACATCACGGCGGGACAGTAGCCAATCAGAGGACCGGAAAGGCACTTTTAGTGTGTATCGTATATCTGCAGCGTCCAGACAGCTCCTCGGCCCTCTGTCCCCTGCAGGAAACCTTCGATTTTTCACCTTTATTTATTAATGGCGCTTTTTTTTCCCTTTCTCGAGCTTCCCTCCGGAGCCGCTGTCCCGCCTGCTTTACAGTCATGTGGAGACGCAAAACTTCTGGTTTTTGGCCGCCTTCCTCCTGCTGGCTGATTAGCTGCGGACAGCAGAGCGACTCCAGCGCACCTGAGTGGACGTGACGTGACGTAATCCTCCGCACGGCGCGTCCAGCGCAGGTAAAATCACCTGGTGTCGCGAGGCAGGTGAACAGGTGGCTCAACAGACATGATCTGTGCTCGATTGACGATTTGACCCGAGTTTAAAACATAAATAAAATAGTGAAAACATTTTCAAGAGGAAAGTATGAGGACTGTCCTAAAAAATATTACTAACATCAGGAAAAAATTGTTAAATAATTCTTTGACTTGAAAAACAAAATTAAACAAACAAACAAGCAAATAAATAAATAAATAAATAAATAAACTATATTGCCCAAAAATCAAGGTAAACTACACTCATGGACAGTACAATAATGAAATATAATGAACTAACCCCCCCCCGCCCAAAAAAATCACAAGGATGTGACTCCAGGTTGAGAAACGTTATAGAGCAGCGAGTCCTGTCAGTGTTTCATCCTGACATTTTGAATACTTCCCTTGTTCTGACAGGAACGGGGAGGGGAGGGGGGAGCAGCATCAGAGGGAACCTTTCGCCAGTTGGTCCTGTGGGAAAACGTTCATGATTCAAACGAACTGGGGGGGGGGTGTTGTTATCGGGCGTCTGCAGAGGTTGCTGAGCCTGAGAGCCGTGCAGGACCTGCGGGCCAGGTGTCTCCCAGCGCTGCGCCCTGTCCTTGACAACAACCAGTATAGATTTTGAGTCGACGGCGTCTCTCCAGTGGCAACAGCTGGACAAAGGGACATCACGTCACTCTGACGACTCTGCAGGCGTTTATCTTCGCCAGTGATCTGTGGCCCCAAAGTGACAAAACAAGCTGCCAGTTCAGCTCCGCGGGGATGTTTACCGCCCTGCGTCACGACGCATCTCGTGCATCACCAGCAATCGTTTGGTTAAATGTTTTTACACCGCAAGGAGCTCGATCCTCTCGTACGTTTAGGTCGAATTAAACTCATGACATCAGCAGCATTCAGGACCTGCAAACCACCAAATGTACCAGTTCAGCCGAAGCCACCGCGCGTTTCCTCTGAACAGCCCTCGAACGCGATGTTCTGTGCGTTTATGCTGACGATAAACCACATGTAAACAACAATAGCCTCCCACACAGGAGCCTAATGCGGTGCAGTTTCAGTTCACTGCATGCCAGCAGATAAGCAGCATGCAAACATGAACCAATCCCTGTGTGACCTCTCTGATCTGTGCTGCTCTGTGTTGACAAAGTTTAAAGGTGTTTGCTTTCTCCTCACACAAACACAATAACATGTTATCCATTGGGATGATGACATTTCTACCGAATACAGCACTTTAGCTTCTCTGTGAGTGAATATTTTGGTTCATTTGGTGGCGTTTTCTCACACATTTAGAGGTGAACTGGAGGTACAGGGAACTGGCGCGTAGCCTGTTGGCTTTGACATTCTCTCAACATGAAAAACATGTGAACATATTGGGACAGAGAGGAATGAATGGGGATTGAAGCGTCAGAGTATGTGTTTAGTTCATGTTCTCAATCATCTTCCCTTCTCGTTGGGTCTTTTGGCCTCCAAATATCTCATCGTTTAAAACGCGCAGAAAGGTGAAAGCATGTCTTTTTGTGTCTGCGACTTTGGTGATTAACTGGAGACTCGACTCCATTTCTTCAGCACTTTTCTAGTACTTTAATAACAGGAGAATCCTGCCACCTGCTAATAAGTATACTGTCATATTTAAGTGAGTTCTCTGCCTGATGTTTTGTCCCACTCAGCCTCTGGTCGCTCTCTCTCCAAACATATGTGGTAAATCTCGTCCATCTTTCCCTCCGGTTCGGTCTGTGACTCTCCTCCTTCGGTCAGCTCTTTCCTTTTTATGGCGCCTTTACAGGAGCAAAAGACCCCTCGGCAAGAGGGACAGATTACACACGCGTGACCAATTGAACATCACAGTTTGTGTCCGGAGCCTGAATCAATTACGTTTCCCACCGGCGGGCACCCTGCAGTCCTCGCTCTGCCAGCTAACGCTTGCTCTGCTCACGTGAAAGGAAGCTGTTGTCATCTCACAGAGCCTGCGGAAAAGTTCATCTGAAGGTTTGAGCGCCTGCAGAGGAAACCGCAGCTGGTGACACAAAGAGCAGAAAAAAAAACGTGTGTTGGCGTCACAAAAAAAAAAGAAAAGGAGCCGACTGCGTCTGTTGTTGCCCGTCTGGTTCGCACTCTGATGTGTCGTCCTGTGGGGAAAAGAGACATCAGGCAGTGAGAATGGCCGTTTCCTCCGATGCGTCCAGCCCAAACGCATTCCTGTCAGTGCCTCTTCCTCTCCGTGAGCCGCCTCTTCCTCTATCTGTCCACATGCTCACACTCCCTGCCACACCTTCAAATCCTGAAGTGTTCACCACAGATCACAGATCTGCTGCAGCTGTCCCCGTATCATCACTGAATCATCTCCCCGTTCCCCAAATCAATTAAAGTAAATATTCACACACGGAGGGCGACACAATAAAGAAATGTTGTGGATAATTGCATCTTTCAGGAAGTGTTTACTGAAGTGTTTGCAAAACATCCACTGACAACATCTTCCACTGGTTCTCCGTGTAAAATGTCAGCTCCTGTAATAAGCGCTCAATAACAGCACAGCAGGGCTGACGTTCTTAATCAGCCTGTTTTGCTGTTTACAGCAGTGACTCGTCTGACAGAGCGGCGCTGCACTCGAACCTAAAACACATTAATTATAATCATCATGATCACACAATTAAAGTAATGCGCCCGATTAGCGTTTCATCATCAATCATGGAAAATTTACCAACAGATAACCTTAAAGAAATGGAAAACCTGTTGAATTGTGACACAATGTGTTGTTCTGTTGATGATTGTGTCAGTTCTGACAGATAAATGACCCAGATTGTAGAGGAGGAGGAGACATAAAAGCAGTCTTTATTGTTGGCAGCCAGAAGAGTTCCAAATCCAGGAGCAGAAGGGAGAAAACAGATGATCGGAAAGTGGAGGAGTCCACAGGAACGCAGACGAGACCACAAGAAAACGCACAATAAAAAAACACACAACATAAGGAGAGTAAGGAAACTAGAAAGGCACTCGGTAGAGCGCATACCTCTGCTGGGACAGCTGCTATTCTTTCCTGCTTCAACCTCTCCATGCCGCGCCTCCTAAAAGGACCACACGTGCCACAGAAGGTTGTTCATTGTTTATGATCACCGGGTGACTAAATTTCAATCACTTGTTTTCTTGTCAACCAAAGACGAGAGAGAGATGGCAGCAAGGGTGGAGCTGCTCTGGAGGCCAGGAGGTGGGGCAACGAGGGCGAAGAGTGAGCTGCTCCGGGGGGAGAAGGTACGAAACAAAAGCACCACGACACCACAGCCTCTTATAAAAAGGTTTGGAAATGTCTCCTGAAATAACACGTTGGCCGCCTTCACTCTGAGCGCTCTCCTGAAGTGGTTGGACGACTGTGCGGCGTCGCTGCAGGCGCCATTCAGTACTTCACAAAGATCTCCTCTGGCAGAAAATGTAAAAAGCAGCATGATAGCCTTTTTTTGTCCTGTTATTGCCACAGCTCTGACTCACAGACAACACGTTTCATGAAGAAAATGGTAAGGAAGAAGACAAACGTCCTGCAAAGTGTTTGTTTAGTCATGAAACATCATCACTGCTTCATTTGACACTTTTTTATCCAAAGAAATTAATCTAAACAAGACAACAAACTGTCGCTGCGGCGCCTGTAAGAACAGACATTCCCAAGCTCAGCTGGGTTTTTTGGCTGGGCTGGTTTGTTCTTCAAAGGAAAGCCCGCTGTGGACAGTATATCCTGTGTATAATGTGCATCGGGGCCGCTGAGACCGTACTGTACAGTTTCCTGTGCCTACATCCTACATCGACTCCACCGCTTTTCATGGCGTGTCTCTGACAATGGCCGCGGCGCAGTGTTACGATATCAGCAGGATAAAGGAAACAATCCAAGAGAAACTCGCACAGATAAGACTGTTGCTATTCTGAGGAATCAAACTGAGACGCGTGCAGCGATTCAACATCAATCCCAGTGATTTTGAAACTTTTTACCTTGGCTCAAAATCTGTTTCTTCTGAGGTTGGTCAGCTTTTTCCTCCCTCTCCTTCCAATCTCTGTCTCTCTGCATCCCTTTGCATTTCTTCTGTTTTTACAGCCTTGTCACATCTGTCCTGCTGGGACAGCTGAGCTGACAGATGTGATGATTAAAGAGGTCAGACGAGGTGAAGAGAAGAATGTGGGGTCGCGTCCCCCACCAATGCATCTGATTGAGAAAAGTGGGGAAAGCGGCAGCTTTGCACTGGATGTTTCGAGCTATCAGTGCCGGCATGCAAATATGTGTGTGTTTATGTGTGTGTGCTGACAGGTTTGGGGGGGTTGAAGCGAAAGGTTTTCCTCTCACACATCAGGAATGAAGCGCACCAGCCCAAACGTAAACAAGGCCTTCTGCGAGTCAGCACCTTCCTTTCCCTTTCCTCCGCCATCTTCTTGTTTCTCTCCTTCCATCACTCACCCTCTCATTTTTCACCTCTCTGTCACTCGGTCTGCTTTCTGTCATCGCTCTCTCTTTCCCCCGTCGTTCGGAGCACGCCTCCCTCGCTCCCTCGCGTAACGCTCGCGCTCTGCTGTTCATCTTTCATCCGTCCGCGTTTCTTCCTCGTGCCCCTTTTTGCCCCACTTGAGCAATTTGTCATTCCTTTTCAAGTACCATTTGTAAACACTCGTCAGCACTTTCTTCCTCTCGTGGATGACCAGATGCATCAAGTGTCCTTGAATCACCCCATTAAGCATTTCCATGTCTTTTTACAAGTGGCTGTTTCCACCCCCAAAAAATGATCCTTTCAGAGAACACTTGCTGGTGACAACCAGCTGCGTTGTACAAAGGAAGCATTGTAAAGCTCCTGCTGATGCAGCCAGGAGTTTTCACTCAGCCTTCAGTAATTATGTATTTACTCATGAGGTCTGTCCTTTTGGAGAATCAGGCTGAAGCAGTTGACAAATCATCCATCGTTTATTCATCTTCTGCGGACGGAGCTGCAGCTCACACTGGGTGAAGGAAATGTCTCCAGTCCATCACAGAGCAAACATGCACCAACATTCACATCGACGAACAACTCAGTCACAGATTCACCTCACATGTGTATTTTTTTGGCAGAAACCCAACGTGCCCCAAAGAAAAACCACACAGACAAAACACAAAAGTCACCACAGGAAATCCCTGTCGGAACTCGAACCCTAAACCCTCTGACTGTGTGACGAGCCACCGCGACACCACGTGGCCCCAGGAACCCCCTCTGAGTTTATACAAGGCTGCAGTGAAGCAGACTGAGACGCTTAAGTCTTTGGAATGAGTCGAACTTCACCGACAGCGGATCCTTTAATTCCTCGTAATGCAGCATTATCTCAGGAGGGATCCTCCTGTCTGGTCACATTTGCCCCGATGTTCAGCGTTTTATAGGAGAGGAAATTCCGTCTTCACTGACAAGAACCATAGACAGGAAAAAATTCTCAAGGGCAACATTTGGGAGGGTCCATCAAAGCCCCAACGTTGAGGATGCCAACAGTTTGACACACAGTTCTACAGCTTATTTTGTGTATTTTAGGTTGAGCGTTGCCAGGTTTAGATAACACAACACAAGTGTTGGCCAAGGCTGTAATTCTTGTTTTTTACTTCAGCTCAAAATTAACCCTGATGTTTACATGATGTTGTTGATTGTCTGTTTCGAGTCTGTTTCGAGCTGAAAACAAATGATTTAAACATGAAGCTTCTACAGAGCTGAAGTTGACACTTTATTTGCTCTGACAGGATCTTTGCGGTTGTGTTGTCAAAGACAGATTGTTGCCAGTGTTTACGAGGGAGGTTTTTTCATGAATTTGATACAGTTTTCATCAAAGCAATATCAGGTTACCTCCTCATTTTTGAGATTTTTAAAGTGAGAGCTCGAGTCAAAATATTTGCTCTCGATGGTTTAGACGAAGGTGAAATCATGTAATGCTTTGGGTTAATGTGACCTGTGTGCATGATCTGTTTGCTCTTTCACAATTCATGTTTTTGGATGAAATACTTCAAAATGGTATTTGCGGTAAAACTTTGTGGTGAAAACAACTGAAAACTAAAAAATAGAAACAAAAATTTAATAAGAAAAGTGAAATTAAGGAGTGACCGTTTGTAGCTTTTTTGCACATGACGTTTTCTGTGACATCAGGTCACTTTGGGCGTGTTGGCCCTTTCTGTGTGGTGCAGAAAGGTACAGGGAGACATTATTACCAGCACTCTCCTGACATTTGTCTACACAGAACAGACTCGGAGAATTCCTGTCTGTCCAAACACAGCTGCTCCAGCTCCT